>BQNB010001025.1:3427-146502 GCA_026074375.1 Tanacetum coccineum
AGTGCACGAGGACCTTCGACAAGATATTATGGATCATTTGTGGAACTTAATGATGAAATTTAAATTAATGTATTTTGTTTTTAAGTTTTATGTATTTTTTTAACTTTATGTAATGTGTTTTTTAATTATTAATGAAATTTAAAATTTATATTTATATGGTTTTTTTAAATGAAAAAAAAAGTGGGGTCCTCCCATAACACCAAAAAATGTAGTGTTAATCAAGGAGACACTTTTGGTGTTATGAGAGTTTTTGGTGTTGTGGAGAAAAAATACCATTTTTGGCCCACGACTTAAGCCATGGCACTTAGTGCTCTAACCATTTTGCATACATGACAAAAATACAGCTACTATACCTTCATTAAATATAACCAATACATTAATTAAACACATTCTATTTTTTTGATAAATGTGCCCTATAACTTAACTCATAATGAAGAATATTTTTTGTTTAAGTTATATGTTTCGACTTATATTGTGTATATATATAATAGAAGTACATAAATTTTGTGATCCTCGTCATGTAGTGACTCACCGTGTGTAACAGCATCGCTTGCATCCCCCTAAAAACGACCATGATTTTTTACATTGTTACTAACATTTAACGGCATGGTTGCAAAAATCATGAATCGGTAGTCGGGCGGTTGACCACCTTGTAGCTTGTAATCGGTCTATGCGGGATTAATCAGTGATTAATCGGATTAGTATTTCTGGCAAAATTTGGGTATTTCTGGCGAGTTTTAGGTATTTCCGGCAAGATTTTGTTTAAAAAAAACACTTGGAATAGATTTAAACAATTATTTAAGTGATCAAAACAAGTTTTTGGTACTTTCGAAAAAATTGCAGGTTTCGTGCATGTTTGACCACTATTGACCGTCGTTGACCACGATTGATCTATTTGTTCGATCAAGTTACAAAAATCAGCAAACTTGATGGCTTTGTAATGCCTAGGCGGTGATTAATCGGCCTTCTAAAACCTTTATGACCTAAAAATAAAGAACTAAAACTTATCAATAAAGACTCGATCTCTTCATCGGTTCAATTGAACGTAAAAATAATGTCACAAAAATTATGAGATAAAAAACAAGATATTAAATATAAAAAATATAAATGTGTATAGAATCGGTTTGACTCAGTGGTTCAACCGATCGAACCGGTGACTGAATAAATCGGATCGATGCAAAACCAATTTTTAAAACATTGATAGATACCTTTATGATATACTAGCATAAAACCTCGTATCCCAGTGGACCAACTCATATTTTTCTTTGTCGTCATGTATAATTTTGTTTTTGTCCTGTATTCCTTCCATTTCGTAGTCCTTGTCAAAAAACAATCCTACCAACAACCACTTTTTGCTACAAACAAACTTAACTAACATATTCGAGACTACTTTTCACTTGCACGTAACATTTGTTGTCCACTATTTCAACTAGTTAACTACTGAATTACCGATCGCATACTTTCTTACATGAAATAGAGTGATCGTCAACCAATCAAAATGACTTTATATTTGACATTAGCGCAGCTGAACTAGCGAAAACCCTGTGCAAAACTATTTATATGATAACTAAACATGACGATTAAAGATATATCGGAATGATATAGCTTTAACTTTTATGAGCTTTTCATCACCCTCATTCACTTGAAGTAAAATTCAACATATATAGGATGAAATTTCATATATCGTCAACATTTTGATGTTGGAAATAAATTTTGAGGCCACAATTATATACAGTGATATTTAATTTGAGGCCTCGAAAACTTTCAGACCCGATGCGATAGCACACTTTGCACATCCGCACACTCTCGTATACACTTAATCACATTATGCGAACAATCTACTTTGATTTTTTTAAGTTTATTTTATTAAACAATAGATATCTTCATTTTACCTTATTTAATTTGGTTATTCGGTAAGTGTGGGTGTTTAATTATTATTTTTTAATGTACAGGGTCAATCAAATATGTTTGTGATTATTTTGAACTTTTTCTGGCCATTCTCAAGTTACTTATTTAGTGAGTTTCAAACCTGAGAACTTTTGTTTTCTAAGAGGGTCAAGTACGGGGCATTATAGCTCCATGCGTTAACGCGAAACCCACACCCGCCCCTTGTGCAAAACTTAACAGTTGGTGTTATTTGGCATTTGTTTTTTTTTAATTATATTTTTTTTGATATTATTGTATATGTGTTTTATTGGATTATGTATAAGCTAGATGTGTCCTATAACATGAGTGATTAACGAAGAATGTTTTTGGTTTAAGCTATATGTTTCGAGTTATAAAAAAAATGCTGAGATAAAAATACTTACAACACCTTTCAAAAACTTTAAAGTATTACTTATATTACCTTCAAGTAAACAGCCCCTCTCAAATTAACTAATATAATAGTTTCCTTTTCAATAATAAATTTACTCAAATTTCGTCAATGAATATCAAGATGTGTAGCTATCAAGGTTATAAATAGCGTGAGGCGTGGCGTGACGGCATAGCCAAGCCTCACGCCTTTACGAGCTATGGCGAGTCATGACGTTTTTAAGGCGTGACTTAAAGCGGTACAAAATATGAAAATATTCATAATTTTATATATTTATATCATATTTCGAATATATTGAGCTTACAAAAAGTGTCATACATAAGGAATAAAGTCAATAAACTATCTTTGCATACATTAAAATATGATTTTTATAGAAACTGAATTCAAAAAAGTCTCCACGCATCACGCTTTATTAAAGTCGTTATCACGAAAGAACCATTGTAATGGAAAAATCTACCCTCGTAATTTTTTTGATTTAAAATGGTTACCCGTTCATCGCATTTGCCGCAGGTACCCTGCTAGTTACCTTAAAGTAAATAACCCCTCTCAAATTAACTAATATAACAGTTGCCTTTCCAATAAATTCACTCAAATTTCGTCAATGAACATCACGATGTCTAGCTATGAAACATTTGGAAATAGTAGTTTATTAAAGTCAAATAAAGTAAATATAACATGAATTAATTGAGTAATCTACAAATAGATATGCTGAGTCATCTTCCCGCCATATTAGTCAACATTTATTACACATTCAAATTTTACTGTTTTACATTAACAAACATCCCCTAGATTTGTTCGTGTAATATGATTTTTAACAACCGTTAATGAGATACATATGTAACGCGTTAGATAAAGTTGTAAGATATAACATGCTATGATTACATTTTATTGTAAATGAAAAAGGGCAAAATAGTAACTTATAACCACCACCACTACCAATTTGTCCTTTTTATTCCTTTGCCTCAAATTTCTGAACATGAGTATTTTTTTAAATGAAAAAAAAGTGGGGTCCTCCCATAACACCAAAAAATGTGGTGTTAATCAAAGAGACACTTTTTGGTGTTATGAGAGTTTTTGGTGTTGTGGAGAAAAAATACCATTTTTGGCCCACGACTCAAGCCATAGCACTTAGTGCTCTAGCCATTTTGTATACATGACAAAAATACAGCTACTATACCTTCATTAAATATAACCAATACATTAATTACACACATTCTATTTTTTTGATAAATGTGCCCTATAACTTAACTCATAATGAAGAATATTTTTTGTTTAAGTTATATGTTTCGACTTATATTGTATATATATATAATAGAAGTACATAAATTTTGTGATCTTCGTCATGTAGTGACTCACCGTGTGTAACAGCATCGCTTGCATCCCCCTAAAAACGACCATGATTTTTTACATTGTTACTAACATTTAACGGCAAGGTTGCAAAAATCATGAATCGGTAGTCGGGCAGTCGACCACCTTGTAGCTTGTAATCGGTCTATGCGGGATTAATCAGTGATTAATCGGATTGGTATTTCTGGCAAAATTTGGGTATTTCTGACGAGTTTTAGGTATTTTCGGCAAGATTTTTGTTAAAAAAAACACTTGGAATAGATTTAAACAATTACTTTAAGTGATCAAAACAAGTTTTTGGTACTTCCGAAAAAATTGCAGGTTTCGTTCATGTTTGACCACCATTGACCGTCGTTGACCAAGGTTGATCTATTTGTTCAATCAAGTTAAAAAAATCAGCAAAATTGATGGTTTTGTAATGCCTAGGCGGTGATTAATCGGCCTTCTAAAACCTTTATGACATAAAAATAAAGAACTAAAACTTTTCAATAAAGACCCGATCTCTTCATCGGTTCAATTGAACGTAAAAATAATGTCACAAAAATTATGAGATAAAAAAAAAAGATATTACATATAAAAAAAATAAACATGTGTATAGAATCAGTTTGACTCAGTGGTTCAACCGATCGAACCGATGACTGGATAAATCGGATCCATGCAAAACCAATTTTTAAAACATTGATAGATACCTTTATGATATAGCATAAAACCTCGTATCCTACCGGACCAACTCATATTTTTCTTTCTCGTCATGTATAACTTTGTTTTTGTCCTGTATTCCTTTCATTTCGTAGTCATTGTCAAAAAACAATCCTACCAACCACACTTTTTGCTACAAACAAACTTAACTAACATATTCGAGACTACTTTTCACTTGCACGTAACATTTGTTGTCCACTATTTTAACTAGTTAACTGAATAACCGATCGCATACTTTCTTACATGAAATAGAGTGATCGTCAACCAATCAAAATGACTTTATATTTGACATTGGCGTAGCTGAACTAGCGAAAGCCCTGTGCAAAACTATTTATATGATAACTAAACATGACGATTAAAGATATATCTGAATGATCTAGCTTTAACTTTTACGAGTTTTTCATCACCCTCATTCACTTGAAGTAAAATTCAACATATATAGGATGAAATTTCATATATCGTCAACATTTTGATGTTGGAAATAAATTTTGAGGCCACAACTATATACAGTGATATATAATTTGAGGCCTCTAAAACTTTCAGACCCGATGCGATAACACACTTTGCACATCCGCACACTCTCGTGTACACACTTAATCACATCATGCGAACAATCTACTTTGATTTTTTAAGTTTATTTTATTAAACAATAGATATCTGCATTTTACGTTATTTAATTTGGTTATTCGGTAAGTGTGGGTGTTTAATTTTTTTTAATGTATATGGTCAATCAAAATATGTTTGTGATTATTTTGAACTTTTTCTGGCCATTCTCAAGTTACTTATTTAGTGAGTTTCAAACCTGAGAACTTTTGTTTTCTAAGAGGGTCAAGTACGGGGCATTATAGCCCCATGCGTTAACACGAAACCCACACCCGCCCCTTGTGCAAAACTTAACAGTTGGTGTTATCTGGCATTTGTTTTTTTTAATTATATTATTTTTGTTATTATTGTATATGTGTTTTATTGGATTATGTATAAGCTAGATGTGTCCTATAACATGAGTGATAGACGAAGAATGTTTTTGGTTTAAGCTATATGTTTCGAGTTATAAAAAAAATGCTGAGATAAAAATACTTACAACACCTTTCAAAAACTTTAAAGTATTACTTATATTACCTTCAAGTAAACAGCCCCTCTCAAATTAACTAATATAATAGTTTCCTTTTCAATAATAAATTTACTCAAATTTCGTCAATGAATATCAAGATGTGTAGCTATCAAGGTTATAAATAGCGTGAGGCGTGGCGTGACGGCATAGCCAAGCCTCACGCCTTTACGAGCTATGGCGAGTCATGACGTTTTTAAGGCGTGACTTAAAGCGGTACAAAATATGAAAATATTCATAATTTTATATATTTATATCATATTTCGAATATATTGAGCTTACAAAAAGTGTCATACATAAGGAATAAAGTCAATAAACTATCTTTGCATACATTAAAATATGATTTTTATAGAAACTGAATTCAAAAAAGTCTCCACGCATCACGCTTTATCGTGCGTTATCACGTTTTTCCACTCCTCATTTACATCAAGCCTTAAGCCCAAGCCTTGATATATTGCGTAGCGTGGAGGTCAAGCCTCGCGCCTTTGTGAGGCCTTAGCGGCGCCATGGCGAGCCTTTTAAAACAATGATAGCTATGAAACATTTGGTAATAGTTGTTTATTAAAGTCAAATATAACATGAATTAATTAAGTAATCTACAAATAGATATGTTCCCGCCATATTAGTCCAAATAGTCAACATTTATTACACATTCAAATTTTACTGTTTTACATAAACCAACATCCCCTAGATTTGCTCTTGTAATATGATTTTTAACAACCATTAATGAGATACATATGTAACACGTTAGATGAAGTTGCAAGAAATAATAACATGCCATGGTTACATTTTATTGTAAATAAAAAAGGGCAAAATAGTAACTTATCCTTGGTTAAGACACCACCACTACCAATTTGTCCTTTTTATTCCTTTGCCTCAAATTACTAACATTTAATGGCAATGAAAAACGACCATGATTTTTACATTATTACTAACATTTAATGGCAAGGTTGCAAAAACCGCGAATCGGTAGTCGGGCGGTCGACCACCTTGTAGCTTGTAATCGGTCTATGCGGGATAAATCAATGATTAATCGGATTGACATTTTCGGCCAAATTTGAGTATTTCCGGGGAGTTTTAGGTATTTTCGGCAAGATTTTTGTTAAAAAAACAACTTGTAATAGATTTAAACAACTAGTATAAGTGATTAAAACAAGTTTACGATGAGTTTTGGGTACTTCCGAAAAAATTTGCAGGTTTCGTGGTTGACCTATTTGTTCGATCGAGTTACAAAAATCATCAAAATTGGTGGCTTTGTAACGCCTAGGCGGCGATTAATCGGCCTTCTAAAACCTTTCTTCGCGATAGTGTTTAATGGTAACTTTACGATGTATTTAGCTAGCAAGGACAAAATGGTGTGTGTGTGTAACCCTATGGTTAAGCGCGTTCACTAAAATTAACACACACACAATCCTTGCCCTGTTGCATGTCCTTTGTCTGTTAGTGGTAAATCAAAAAAAATAAAAAAAAATCACATTACATACATACATACATACATACATCATATCGACGCGGTTATAAAATACATCACTCACGCATTCATCATATTCATTTTTACGTAGTAGTTTGTTGCACTCTAAAAGAGATAACGGTATAACGCTAAAATAAACTATTTTTTTCAATTTAAGTTCCAAATTTTATCAAATATTATGCTCTGTTTTAGCTTAAGTTTGTGATTATGTCATTTTTGATGCTATATTCGTGTAAAGTTACGATTTTTATCATTCTGTATGACGTTAACTTGTAATGAAAGGATGATTCAACATGTAGATGTTACTATTTCAGTTGATATATGTTACGTTAAGCTCGGATATCACGAAAATATGCGAATAATAGATTGTTATGTTCGCATAGTGTAGATGTTGTTTTTAGTTGATATACGCGAATAATAGATTGTTAGGTTTACGTTAAAGTTAGGATACACATTGTGGATAATCGATTACTGTTTTTATCAATTTTTAGCTACTCAACACATTGTTAAGGGATGGTGGTTTGGCCGGAAGAAGTGTGGGTGGGATTGGGATTGTAACCAGAGTATGACATGATTGTGAATTTGTGGATATTTGAATTATTAGTTGATCAGAGGGGTAACTGATTTTATTATAACATAGGGTTGGTTGAACTGAATTTACGCGTGATGAAACTCGGTGGTGGTTTTCCTATATCGTATTCAACGTTTTTTATCATTCTGAACGGTGTGGATGCTGTTTTTAGTTGATATAGTTCAGATTTACGTGCATACGTTCTAGCAATGAATAGTCCATATAGCCTTGTTTGCTAGAGCGTAGTCCCTTAATCATCGTGCTTATTAGTAATTTACAATGGTGGTTTGCAGATGGATCTTGAAAGATTGAGTTATACAGTGGATGAAGGAATTTCTGCTATTGGGATGGGAAAGTTCCAATATATGCTCCTTGCATACGCCGGAGTAGGAGCTCTAGGAGATGGAATGGAACTTATGCTTATGACCTACGTGGGACTAGCAGCTCAACGCGATTTGGAGCTCTCTATCACTGACCAGAATATCATTTCTGTGTTCACTTACATAGCAATGGTTGTTGGAGCATTGGCATGGGGTTTTGTTGCCGACCGTTGGGGAAGAAAGTAAGTCAACGATTAAGAAGATTTATCTAATATTTATTCATACAGTAGATATAAATTCAAGTTGACATGAGGAATGTTATTGGTTCAACTCTTTGCTTTTGCCTTTCAGGTGGAGCATCTTCGGATTATCCTTAGTAACAAGCGTCACTGGGCTAGCAAGTGCATTTTCAAAGAACCGCTTACAACTACTGGTTTCACGGATTTTTGTTGGGCTTGGGATCGGTGGAGCTCAAGTATACACTAGCTGGTACATAGAATTTGTTCCACGAGATAATCGAGGGCATTCAATGATTTGGTTTTATGCTTTTAGTGCAATTGGAACGGTTGTGGAAGCCATCCTAGCATGGGTGAGTTAATTTATATTGCATACATCCTATATAGTTCTTATAATCATCATATTACTTCAATAATCTTTTATAGCCGCACTAAGTTTGTTTAGATAGTTTAACAATTAGAAAAAAGTTTTGCGGGTCAACAATCCCCATTTTGACCCATTTTAAGATAATTAAAACTTTTTCTTAACATATTCGTATTCAAGCATAGAAGACCACTCAATGTCAAAAGTTCTAATTCGATTTTAATTCAGATTTTTATGGAGGTGATCCCAAAACATAGTTGGAGGTCGTTGATAGGTGTGACTTCATTGCCATCTATTGTGGCTCTACTCTTTTGCTTTAGTGTACCGGAATCTCCACGATTTCTGTGTTCACAAGGTGAACCAAAGACTTCTCCCTGAAGGTGAACTTGTAACAAGATTGGTTAAGAGTATGGGAGCTAACATGAACCAAAGACTTCTCCCTGAAGGTGAACTTGTAACAAGATTGGTTAAGAGTATGAAAATTGAGGAGGAAAAGTTAAATAAAAAGTTTGTTGATTTGAAGGAAGAATATGAAATGTTTTGTAATAATGAAGCTGAATTGGAGAACGAAATCAAAGTATTGGTTGAGCAAAAGGAAGGAAAGGAGAAGGAGTTAGATCAGCAGATTCTTCATGATAAAACCGAATTGGAGAGCGCCAAGTTACAAGGGGACAATGAAATTGTCAAGTTGAACGCGCAATTGACCTTTTTGAAAGACAAGGAGGTGAAGGAAAACCAAGCAGACACAATGGTTGACTCCCAAGCCCAGCCCACAAGTAACGATGAAGCTGAATTGCAGAAGGAAATCGAAGCATTGGTTGAGCAAAAGAAAAGAAAGGAGGATCGCCTTGTAAGTTTGATGGAGGAAAAAAAATCGATCGCAACAGTTTTGGAAAATTCGGGGAAGGAGTTAGAGCAGCAGAAGCTTAAAATTGAGCAGATTCTTAAGGATCAGTCAACACTAACTACTCCTTTACTAGGTGAAAACACCGAAAATCGTACACAAAGCAGCAACCCAGGCATATGCATGCTCTTTTCAAACGGGTGGTGGCGAACAACCATACTTATATGGTCCTTATATTTTACAAACACGTTTTCATACAGTAGCCTCGTCTCATTGCTTTCACCATCATTCCTTGTGTCATCCATTTGGCGATCCAAAGTTCACCAGAATCCTAGTTTCTACTCTGATGCATTAATCGTTAGCATTGCAGGTACCCAACATTGAGTTTTGTTCACTTAAATTTTCTTTCTGTACTTGTTTTTACCTGCTATTTTCATCAATAATATTAAATTTTGTGCATTTAACTGTTTTGGTCATTCATGAGGTGGTAATGCATTGGGTTCATGGGTTCAAACTTCAAACTAAAGGTGTCAATTTCGGCCCATTTACTTTTTAAATGGCCAATTTGGGTTAGCTTGTTCTTTAACAGGTAAACTAAAATAAATTAGCTAACAAAGAAACGGGTCGAAACCCGACCAGACTGTATTTTTGATGATTGCAAATTCTTAATTTTGATCCGTTACCTAACCCACATGACCCAAGCATTTTCCACCTAGGATTCAAACCCCAACTTATAGCCATATATATAAAAAAATAATATGATTTTTATCTTGCCTTCTATTGTCAGCTAGAATACGATAACATCGTATTTCACTATGTGGACCATTCAAGAGGTTCAATACAAGATCATCAGTCATGTGTGGAACTTTTTGCCCATTTCTTCTACGGGCCAAATATAACATATTAAACAATAATGAAATGCTTTAACGAGTCAAATGAAATAAACTAGTGAATAATGAAACGGGATAATGGGTCGTAAGCTCATCAAGTGTACTTTTTATGCTTACAGTTTCTCATCTGTTTTATTCAAAAGAAGAAAAACGGAACTTTTCAGAATAGTACTATTAATTAAGACATATTTCTTAATAGTAAACATTAGTAATAGCCGCAAGAAATGTTTCAGGTCCAGCAATTACCTGTACCATAAAACTATCATTTTGACCCCGTTACCCAAACCCAATCATCCTAAACAATAATAAAGATACTATTTATCTGTTGTGACTTAACGCTAATCTTTGAAGTCTAATTAGATAATTTGGGCATTTGTAGAGCTTCCAGGGCTTGTTATAGCGCATTGGACACTGGACCGGATGGGTCGCAGGTATACGATGGCTATCATGTCTGGTGGAGGACTCTTTCTATCATCGCTACAAATTTGCGGCTGGAATAATGAAGTTGCCACGGCTTTGGTCTTTGGAACTCGTATGTTGATGTCAGCAACTTTTGTTGCGCTCGAGATCTATGTTGAAGAGGCATGCCTTTCTTTTTATTATCTGCATACCATGAATGAGAAATCTTCAATTATTTTCATATCAAAATATCTCATGTTTAGGATGTGTACATAGAATTACCTGCACTCTTTCTTAGTTTATGACTGCAAAACTAAAAGTTGTTTATATGGTGTGATGTTATAGGTTTATCCTACAAATTTAAGAGCAAGAGGAGTTGGACTAGCAAGTTTTTGGGGATGGGTTGGAGGTATGCTATGGCCTGCCTTAGGACATCTGCTGGAAACTAGTCATCACCCGATACTACTCTTTGGTCTCTATGCTTTCAAGATTATGATCTCGGTTGTATGTGCTTTGTTGCTTCCAGTTGAGACCCTAGGGAGGGAATTGGAAGAAAACGAGGATTCAGAATAACTTTCCTTTACATGTTAGTTCTACTGTAGATCTACTGTAGATTACGTTTGATCATTGAACCTTAGTATTTCATTTGTTCGTTGGAAGTTCAGGACTTATGTTTGATCCTTTCTATCCATTGGTTTTACTTCTCGTCAAAAAATAATGTTGTGACCCAGATTTGGTTTGCTGAGCTATAATGCAAAGATGTGGTATTAGAGATCATCATATCAACCAATCTAGTTATGAGTTATGAACGAGTCTATATATCTCTGTCTCTCTCTGATATGTTTTATATCCCATGGGTCAAAGTGTACTTTTACAAACATAAAATAGTTGAGCCTTTTTAAACATATTAAAGAATCAGATAAGACAAGGAATCCTAGTTTTATACAGTATCAGTGTTGGTGCTCTTACGGAGTGTTTGGGTTAGGCTATCACACCTAACTACACGTCTACCTAGTGTTTGGGGAACTTAATGTACTTGTTGCCTTATGTATTTCTACAAAAATACAAAAAGTCTTCTTCTAAATTAGTGTTTGGGTGACCTTAATGTATTTTGACAAGTTACACCACAATAGTATTCTGCTAACTTTATATTTTGTTGGGTCAAGATTTTAGAGATATGTCATAGTAATCTAGTGCTCAATCTGTCTCGGTTTAGACTAAACTTGATGAACTTATTTGGGACCATGGTAGTGGTACAGTCGATGACAACACGGGACAACACGGTCTTAACTCTTAACAACACTTTCCAGTTTAGGGGAAACGGGAGGGTATATTGCCTGCGCGTTGCGGCGGGGCTTGCTTTATATATAAATGATTTCGGCTTTGGTAGGAGTGTGTTTTTGATGGTAGGGATACATGTAAAAGATGGTGATATGTAAATTATGGTTAACTTGTGGATGGATATTATGATTTTTGGTTATTTTTTATTTGTTTGTTGCAATTTAGTATATTTAAGTTGTTAGATCATATCTTATGTTATTTATTATATCATTTGTTTGTATTAGTGTCGAATTGCAATTGGTAAAACGGATAAACTTATTATTAACGTACAACATAGTTAAGTTGTTAACGCTTGCTGACAGCGATTACACAAAAAAATAAGAAGTGTCAACGCATATTCAGTTTTCAAGAGTAGACTACTTAAGTAAGTTAGAGTTGTGCTTGTGCAGTCTTTTTAGCGGTAGTAGTTTTTCGCCCATGACATCTTGTCTTTTTTTGCAATTACGGGTCAGCCTTGGTGTCTTCATACTTCGTCTTCTTAGTAAGTTCAGATGGTGTTATTTCTTGGTGACCTGTGAAAAGGGATCTTCGTGCTGACGATTGCGGTGGGCTCTTTCTTTTTAGCTCCTTTTTGGTTTCAACAGGGCTTTGGTTACCTGGTGGGGTTGTTTTTGGACTGTTTGGTTTTTCTATCTCAGTTTCGATTACCTCTGGTTCGTTGCTTACGGTAGTTGACAAAGCTGGACTGGTTGGTACATTCGTTTGAATAGGTAGAGGTTCTGGTGCGGTAGATGCAAAATCTGTTAGGTTTTGTGGTGGTGCTTCTGGTAGGAGAAGTGTTGGATTAGTTTCAATAAGTAGGGGTTGTGGGGTGGTGGGTAGTAGATCTGTTGGGTTTTGTGTTGGTGCTTCTGACAATGGCAATGTAGGTAGAGGTTCAGTGGTTTCGGTAAGTGGTTGTGCTAGTGTAGCGGGTAGGGGAAGTGTTGGATGTTGCGGTGGTGGTGCTGGTAAAAGGTAATGGAAGATTTTGAAAAACGGTGTCTAAAACGAAGTCCGACCTTCTTGAAGTGCTCATAGTGCCGAAGTGGAACTGGAAGGTGTGGGTTGTGCCTTCTAGATTCTTGAGGGATTCAGGTAGATGAAATAGGTTTTTGTTTGCTAGTTGGGCCAGAAGCTCATTGCAGTCCATAGTCAAAGAATTTGCCTGGTCACTGAAGCATGTTATGGAAATGGTAGCAGTACCGTTGCTAACGATTGCTTTGAAACAATAACTGTAATGGTATAGTGATTAGATTATTTGAACTGGAATAGACGTACAGAAAATTTGTATTTACCTGTATATAGGGATCGTCTGAGGTCCGTGGTTTTTGCATTTGGGTATTGGAATTTCCGGTGTGACTTTTTTACCACAGGCTGTGCACTACTGGTAGTACCACTCTTTTTGTGAATTGATTTTGTATATAGTTAATGGTTTGCGTAAACATCACAACGAGCTGTTCCAATAATTTTTATTAGGTAAGTTGTTGAATTGGTTGCGATCATGAATGTTTTTGTTAATTTGGTCAGAAGAATAGTGTAACAAACCTAATAGTTCTGTGGGTTCACTTCAAGGAGAGTTGCCAATGGGAAACGGTTTCTTGTTCTTTCCTGGTTAAGATCCTGATATCGTTATTTTATTTTTTATTTTTGATAATCAGTAATGCGTGTTGTCGGCCAACTGTTCGTCCTGCATGTTTTGGTGCATCAACAATGATCATCTATGTATTGTAATGTAAAAGGGATCAATGTATTTATTATAATCTACTGATGTTTGTTCTGAAGTTTTCTGAATGATCGGATTCAAATTAGTAAGTGAGTTTTGCATATTTGCCGACAGTTTGGAGGCTGATATATAGAATCGTAATTAATTTTATATATATATACATAAGATTATAAAAAGTTTCGACTGATAAAAAAAGGTACCGGTTATATTCGCGAAACCCAGCATGAACTAGACTGCGATAACACCACTGGTTTTTGGTAATGAGTCATAACGTATGCACGCATGTCAAAGTTTATATGCCATCTCATCCAGAGTGCGAGGCTGATGACATTAACCACTGCATGAAATAATATATTCATTACTTAAAGGTTTCACTATTATGTTCCTAGTTACAGTTTAGACAAAGGTTCACCTCATATTTTCAAATTTCGATGTACTTTTGATGTTTGCGTTGTGTGGTAGCATCCCCAAATGTGTAGATCCCACTTATTGCACGGATACGCGCCAACGTCTGTTATTTCGGGTTCTTCTGCTACTATCATTTTTCCTTTATTCTGACGGCTGGAGTCTGCTTTGCTAGTTGTCGCCATGTTCCTAACCATTGTAAAGATAACGTTGCCAACAAATAAAATAAGCACCAGAATTAAAAGTCAATGGTTAACTATTAGAAATTATATATTAGTATGAGTGCATGCTATAAATTTAAAGAAGTGGAAAACAGGTATGTTCTGAACTAATATAGATATAAGAATTGCAAATATTTGGGTTCTAAAGTCTGAGTCATGTAATAAACGAAACTATATATGGTTACAGTTCGTTATTTCTAACAAATAAAGATATGTGATAAAAAAAATTAAACAGCAGTAATACTTATGGGGTCGATTATATGTACGGATATCAGTAACATCACAACTAAAAGTCAGAGTATAGCTATTTGAATTTATGTCTGAATATGAGTACATGGTATAAAATTGAAGAGGCAAGTGAGAAATAAGCATGTTGTGAACAAATATAGATATAACCGTCTTTAAGTAATAACCTTATATAGATATAAGGTTTGAATTTATGTCTGAATTTTTGTGCACTGATTAGGATTTTCAATCCATCTTGAATTGTTGCTCTTGATAAAGCAACATATAATTGTCCATGGCCAAAAACAGGTTCAGGTAAGTATACACCTATTTTTTTAAGAGATTGGCCTTGAGACTTATTGATGGTCATCGCATAGCATATTTTTATCGGAAATTGTTTCCTTTTGAAGATGAAAGGCATTTTTGTGTCATTTATTGTTAGTGGGAGATGTGGAAGATATACTTTCTGAGAAATTTTTGTGCCTGTTACTATTTGAGCCTCAATCACTTTTGGTAGCAGTTGCGTTACAATTAAACGTGTCCCATTGCAAAGGCCACCTGCGATGCTGATGTTGCGTAAAAGTATTATTGGAGTGCCGACCTTCAGTTCTAATCTGTGTGGTGGTAATCCTGCAAACGAAAGAGTATTTAAATACTCTTTTGGATACAATAGTTCCACTTCTCCTCCGTCATGGCTATGTGGTAAAGCACCATCGTAACTTATGTACACCTGCGTTCTCCCTGGAAGCATAGACATCACCTTGGCATTTATAATGTCAACTACTTCATTCTTTGGACAGACGATAATCTTTTCTTGTAATGCTTGAGGTGTAGGATTTTGGAGCATCTGGTCATCATAAATGAATTTGATTAAATTCATCATTCCGTTGCTGTCATCAGGAATTCGATAGCTAATGGGGATATCTACCCATGATGTATTTTCAGGGTCATTCTCATCGGGCGTGCCGACGTGGCCGTTACCAATGTCTAATAGCCAGCTTGCAAACGCAGCCACCTTTTGCTTGTCTGTTTAATGCACAGCTCCGTTGCTGAGACGCATATTCTCTGTTAGACAATATAACTTGAAATGCTGCCATAAATAGGACTCAGCAATTGATAAACCTATGAGTTCGTCCCTGGATGCTTGCTTTTTCACGGGTAGAGTTTGGCGAAAATCTCCTCCTAGCATGACAGTTTTACCACCGAATAAAGTGTCTGGCATATCAAGTATGTCTCGTAAGGTTCTATCTAGAGTTTCAAAACAGCGACAATCGTTCATTGGGGATTCGTCCCATACAATCAGGCTGGTTTCTTTAATTAAAGTTGCTAAGTGTGTGTTCTTTTTTATTGAACAAACAGACGTGTCACTCAGATCAAGAGGTAATTTGAAACGTGAGCGAGCAGTTCGTCCCGCTGGTAGTAGCAATGATGCAACACCGGACGATGCAACTTCTAATACGATCTTTCCTTCGGCACGTAAGGCGTATATGATGGTTTTCCACAAAAAGGTTTTTCCTGTGCCTCCATGCCCGTATACGAAAATTAATTCCTGTTGATGATTCGTACAGGCACTGACAAATAGATCAAATATACGACGTTGCTTGTCGTTTAACTTTGGTAGGAGTTTTTCCTTTTCTCTTGCAAGTTCGGGGCGATTATAGGTTCTCTTCCATCAAAAGTTGATTTCTTAAGACAGACATTAAATGTTCGGGCGGCGACCGAAGTCCGAAATCTGCTAAAGACCTTGAACAGTGGTTCAAACAGGCTTCTAACTCATAAAGCACATAATCTTCGAGTTCCGAGTCGTCTATTTGTAGGTTTGGAATGTTAAGTGATATGGAAGATTATAAGGAATATTTGCTCACATACTTTTCCACACACGTTTCCAAAGCCTAACTGGGTTTGACACTTGACAAAACGCAAGTATATGCGCAAAGAGTGTTCGTAATTCATCTGGAGTAGCAGTACATGCTGCTTCTTGTAATGTAGTCTCCCATTCCTGATCATCTTCCTGAATTCCTAACGCTTGACACGCTGCACGGCATGTTGCACACACAGTATTATCAACAGTACGTATGTCTGGGAAACTTTTGCATCCTTTTTGATGACATAACAACATTTTTTAATAAAACAGGTCACTGGGTGTACGTATATTAATCTGCCGATTGATGACTTGTTCTTTTGACGACGACGGCTCCAATATTTACCATCCGTATTCCAAACAAATTGAGAAGGAAAATTCAAGTATGTGAGATGCCTTCCATCGGTATTCCACTCATTATAATGTAACCATTATGTTAGTATAAAACCTCAAAGGGTATATATTATTGTAATTGTAGTTGTGTTTTGTACATTGGATTGTATATGTATTTATACTAATACTATAGCTTACACACTAAGCAACATATCATAACCTAATGGGTACGGCCATCTATACAATTAGGTCGGCTCATCTAGTTTGTTCTAACACGCCCCCGCAAGCTAAGGACAGGCAACAACCTGCAGCTTGGATCTTAAAAAGAGGAATCGAGGAGTTGGTAATGGTTTTGTAAAGATATATGCAATTTGATCATGTGTAGATATATGTTGAACTCGAAGATCTCCTTGAGCAACCTTTTCCCAAACAAAGTGATAGTCTATTTCCACGTGTTTTGTACGCGCACGGAAGATAGGGTTAGCTGACAAGTATGTTGCACCAAGATTGTCACACCATAGTATAGGAGTTAAAGATGAATGGATACCAAGCTCATGAAGAAGAGCTTGAAGCCATGTAAGCTTAGCAACGGTGTCAGCAATGGCTTTGTATTCAGCTTCTGTAGAGGAACGTGAAACCATACGTTGTTTACGAGCGGTCCGGGATATAAGGTTTGAACCAAGATATATAGCAAATCCCCCCGTGGACCGTCGATCATCTGAATCTCCAACCAGTCAGCATCTGAGAAAGCTTTAAGAAAAGTATCGGGATTACCTTTCCATACCACGTGAGTAAAAGCTTGAAGGGTAGAACCAGAAGAACGACGTATGAGCATACCATGTTCAACCGTACCATGAAGATAACGTAAAATCCGTTTAACTCCAGACCAATGAATTCTCGACGCAGCTGGCATTATATTTTGACATACCTTGTTAAATCAGCAATACTAATGTCAGCCGAGATAGGGTAACATATTGTAAAGAACCCACTACTTGTCGATATTTTACTGGATTAGAGAAAGCGGTACTGTCATCTAAATTGAGTGAGCTCGAGGTAACCATGGGAGAAGACACGGGATTGCAGTTAGAAAGACCAGCACTTTGTAATAGCTCCAAAATATACTTCTTTTGAGATAGGAGAATGCCGGACACATGCGGAACAATTTCAATACCCAAGAAGTAGTTAAGTGGCCCGAGATCTTTTAATGCAAAAGCGGATCCAAGTTGACAAATTATATTGTCGATAGTGCCCTTGTTATTACCTGTAACAATGATGTCATCCACATATACCAGAATGTACAAAAGTGTGTCTCCACGCGAATAAATAAACAAAGATGGATCCGTTTTGGGAGCCTTGAAACTATGATCGGAGAGGAGCCCTTGGAGGTGCTCAAACAAGCGCTGGGCCTGCTTAAGCCATAAAGAGAATTATAAGCAAACATACATGATTGGCGTTGTGGATCAATAAACCAGGAGGTTTTTCATATAACCTGTTCCATAAGAGTTCCCATGAAGAAATGCATTCTGAATATCTAACTGGCGTAGTGGCCAGTCGTTAGTAACCGCAAGTGATAAAACAGCTCGAATAGTTGTCGACTTGACAATCGGGCTAAATGTCTCATGAAAGTCAATACCTGGTTGTTGCCAAAAACCTTTGGCAATAAATCTTGCTTTGTAACGAATGATAGCACCATTCTTGTCCCGTTTTAACCTGTATACCCACTTACCATCAACAACATTGGTAGTAGAAGCACGAGGTACTAAAGACTACATTCCATTTTTCATAAGAGCATCATACTCTTCTTTCATAGCTTGACCCTACTCCGGAGAGTTGTTG
Organism: Tanacetum coccineum; assembly: GCA_026074375.1. Taxonomy (NCBI): domain Eukaryota; kingdom Viridiplantae; phylum Streptophyta; class Magnoliopsida; order Asterales; family Asteraceae; genus Tanacetum; species Tanacetum coccineum. Next base: position 21,918 of record BQNB010001025.1, read on the forward strand.
GCAATGGTAAACGAGGTTGGTTCAGTGATGGTAGTAGGGAGGACGGTAGCATGATTTGCGGAAGGATTGTAGGGAACCCGTTGTTTAGGATTTTGACAAAGATTTGCAGGACGTTGCCAAGTGATGGGAGGTGGTGGTGGTGGTGGTGTGGGTGGTGTGGGTGGTGGTGGTGTTGGTATCGATATAGTCAATACGGGAGATGGTTAACCATTAAAAGACCCGGGAGAAGTTTGAGAAGTTTGAGAAGTTGGACTCAAATGTGAAACTGATGATGGAGATGAAATCGGTGAGCGTGGTGAAGATGGACTTGGATGGCCATTAGTAGGAATTACATAAGGTGATTCTGAGGAGTAATAGGGAGATGTTTTTGAAGGGGGTGGGGAAGTTGTTTTAGGGATATCGAAGGGAAATTGTGCTTCATTAAAACGAACATGTTGAGCAATATAAAGACGCTTGGTAGAGATATCAAGAAAACGATATCCATAATGGGAGGGGCTGTAGCCAAGAAAGACACACGGAGTGGAACAAAGATCCATTTTGTGACGATTGTACGGACGAAAATGTGGAAAACATAGACATCCCAAAGACCACCGAAGAAAAGAGTAAGTCAGGAGAGATCGTTTGCATATATGTTCAAAAGGTGACTTGTTTGTCGATGTGCGAGAGGGCATGCAATTGATTAGGTAAACAGCAGTATCAAAAGCATAATGCCAAAAACGTTGAGGAACACATGCTTGAGCAAGAAGAGTAAGACCGGTCTCCACAACGTGGCGATTGCGACGTTCAACAAAGCCGTTTTGCTCACTTGTATGAGGACAAGATCGCCGGTGAATAATTCCTAGCGAAGAGAAAAACGAAGCTAAATTGCGAAACTCACCACCCCAATCGGTTTGAACATTCTTTAATTTTGTTGTGAATTGACGTTCAACCATTTGCACAAATGATTTAAAAGTGGAATACACATCAGATTTTTGAGCTAAATGATATATCCACATGTAACGAGAATGATGATCAACACACAACATAAAATATCTATGACCTTCAAAAGATAACAAAGGTGCGGGACCCCAAACATCACAATAAACCAAATCTAAAATATTGTTACTTTGAAATCCAGATTCAAACAAAGGTAGTTTTGAAGATTTTCCTAGTGGACAAGAATTACAAAAACTTGACAGACTTTTATTTGTAACAGGAAGAGAAAAATTAGAAAGCATAGAACGCAAAAGACGTTGATGAGGATGTCCAAGCCGCCTATGCCAAATGGTTGGGGAAGCTCGTACAGCCGAAAAAGATACTTTGTTGATCGACTTAAGTTGAGGAAGAGTGATGGTGTAGAGACCATGTTTACTGGGCTCGGTGAGAAGAGTGGTGTGTGTAGACTCGTCCTTCACAACAAAATAAGAATTGTGAAATTCAAAAAAGACATCATTATCATGACATAATTTTTGAACATAAAGGAGATTATGGGAGATTTCTAGTACATAAAGAATGTTTTTGAGAGAAAACGTTTTTTGTGGTGAGTAAACTTTAGATAAACCAATATGAAGAATAGGAAGACCCTTACCATTGCCAACATGAATTGCGTCGTCACCATAATATGCCTCCGAAGTGTCCATTGCTGCCAAATCAGGTGTCACATGACTGTTTATTCCGGTGTCTGAGTGCCAATTTGTAGAGGCATTAGAGGATTGAGCACGGGTATTTGCAAAGTTAACGGATAGCCGAGTGCAAATAGTAGAAGGGTCACTATTAGGGCATTGTGATGGAATGTGACCAATACCACATCTATTGTACGCGTCATATATTGTGTTATGGTTGGATGCCCAATCAAACTGACGACCATAACCACGACCTCGGTTGTTGTTACCATGAGAGTTGTTGTGATTGCCACAGTTGTTGTTATTGTTACTCCTGTTGTTGTTGTTTAAACGAGCACCATAAAAGGCTTGTGGACCAGATGGTGTGATGGGTGAGACTTGGAATCAAAGAGCACTCAATTGAGCAATCAACTCTGAAAGTTGAGCTCGACTAGCTTCTGGCATGCTTGGTGAGCCCACTGCGTAGTTTGCAGCAAAAGATGAAGTGATGAACGGAGCAGGTGCACGAGTTTTTCCAAGCATATAATCATGATCACTAAGGAGTACATGAAGCTCACTAAATGCAGTTGGACTTTGACGGGCAGTGATTGTAGTTTTAAGACCGTTATATTCTTCACGAAGACCTGAGACAACAAGCATAACGAGATCTTTATCCTTTACAGGTTCACCGATGGCGGCGAGTGCATCGGCATATTCTTGAGCACAATTTAGATAAGCATCAGGAGTTTCATCACAGTGCATCTCTATTCTCAGAAGTTGTGTTTTGAGAGTGTATTCCCTAGATGTTGAATGATGTGCATACGCCTTTTTAAGGGACAACCAAAGATCACGAGAAGTTGTACCTTAAACATGGCGAAAATATGCTTCTGAGATTGTAGAGATGATTAGCATACGAACGTGGGCATCGTTGGAGAACCAAATTAGATAATTGGGGTTTTCTTTTAGAACAGTGGCATCATCGGTAACGGATAAGGTTTTTGATGGACACGGTATTGAACCATCCACATAACCCATCAAATCGTTTGTGATGAGGAATGGTTCAATCATAGTTTTCCAATAACCATAATTTGTGGGTGAAAGGGTAAAAGCGAACTTACGAGAGTTGTGAGCCATTTTATTGACCGTGGCGAAAGCTAAAATCATAGCCATGGTAATATTCCTTCTTTTTTTTACTGATGAACAGTAACTTTTGGTGAATAGTAACATATGAACAGTAAATCGGTGAATAATACTTTTCGTTTTTTTTGTTTCTTACGACTGCAGTCGGCGGCGGCAACGACAAGGTGATGAGAAGTGTGGGGTTGTTATGGCGGCTAAAAAAGTGACCGGAATTGTGACAGGAAAAAAGAGGGTTGTTTAGGGTTTTGGCTCTGATACCATATAAAACCTCAAAGGGTATATATTATTGTAATTGTAGTTGTGTTTTGTACATTGGATTGTATATGTATTTATACTAATACTATAGCTTACAGACTAAGCAACCTATCATAACCTAATGGGTACGGCCCATCTATACAATTGGGTCGGCTCATCTAGTTTGTTCTAACAGTTAGAGTGGTTTTTTTACTATGAGTGTTAACGACAACTTAGTCAAGTTTATCTTTATCCCTGAAAATGACGCGTTGCATATTTTGCAGGTGCACGGATAATATTTGAACCGCGGGTTCTCTGTAATGTATTTCAAATTCTAGCATCCTCCAACACGATTCGTGTGGGCTTATGTATCTGGCATCTAGATAGTTCTTAATTTCCTCAACAATTATTCGTGGTCTGCTAGCAGAGTCTTGTCCAGTTGTTTTATTTCTTTATATCCGAGCAGCAATGCGATCCGTACCTTTTAAGATGTACTTAAATAAGTACTTAATTAGCATCGTCCACCCACAGTATTCTACGTTGATGTGAGCATAGAACGTCATGAGCAAGTCTCTATTGTATGGGACTACAAACCGGTTGTCTAACTCAACATTTTATTTTAAGACGGTATTACCTATGTTCCTTCTTTGGTAATGTATGAAGCCATCTTTGTTAGTATAAATGCGGGAGCAATACTCCTTTGGAAAATGTTTTTTGCATTCTGAAGTATTCTGCATACATTAAGCAGACGGGCAGGCTAAGCCGCAAGGACCATGCCTCATCAGTTCTGAATTCGATGACATTCAGGATCTGCATCGATTGAAGGCAACTCAGCAGAGACATACATATCAATGTCTTCGTCTTTACGCACTCGTGTTGCTTCGTGTATCCATAACAGTGTGTGACAATGTGGAAGGCCTCGTTCTTGAAACTCAATGGTATAGAGTACTATAACACAAAAAGAAAAAAGTAAATAAATTTTGGTAATTATAAATGACGGCGAAAGGTGTATGAAAAGAAATTGAGTATAATACCTGCGACGGTTTTACCAAATGGTTGAGTGTCGCCTAAGTATTTTATGAATTGGTGAATTTTCATTTCAAAAACTCTGTCAACTATGTCTGCGCGATCTGTAGTGGTTAACAGGGGAAAGTCAGCCATGTACTCGATAATTTCTGGCCATTTTACATTACATGTAAAAGTTATGAAGAATGACGGATTACCATGTACACGGCAAATAGCGAGAGCATCAAGATAGTTACTGTACATATATCGTGGGTCGCCTGTAAAGGATTATGGTAATATTAATCTGGCACCACAGTTGGATCCATCGCTGTCGCCTCTGCTAATAGCGTCATAAATGCCCGACAGGTACTCATTCCTGATATCGTTTTGATGCTCATGAATAAAGTCTATTCGATCTTGCTCGATGGCACAAAAAGCGGTAACAACATATTGTTGGAAGAGCCTGCCCGTTCTGGATAAATAATTATATCGTAATCCATCTGCGTCTCGTGTCCCGGTTCGTAGACTATAGTACCAAGCATATCACCAGTTGGCAACTTGTACTCGCGGGAACCCACAACATTGTAAAGACGAACTTTGAAATTAGGTACGTGGGTATCTGCTAGTTTCTCGCACGCAGTTCTGAATAAGTGAACCAATGCATTATATGAGTATCTAGCAAATCAATTAGGCCCTCAACATTATCCCTACGAAGACCGCTATTCTCTCCTCCAAAATGGCTCATACGGTTATCTACTTCCTTATCCGTATCATAGATATATAATTGCAAGAATCACGGTCGCTCCCCTTCCGCCGGACATAAGGATCCTATCTAATGATACAACTATCATGAGATTTTAAACATGTATGGTCCACGCCCATTATTTACTGATTTATTGATACACGCACCTAACGACGTCATACTAAACATTTGATTGTATGCCTTGATGTTTTCCAAGAAGTGACGATCTTGAAGAAATAACTTAATATATTCAGGATATATCTGGTATGTACGTAACGCCACACAGCCTCCCTTACAACAACGGTTATACTTTGGACGTGCATATCGTGTATTGTGCTTAATTCGTTCGTCGTACCAGAATAACGCTCCACAGTGCTCACAACTATACTGACATTTCCCAACCGACCTATAGCCTGATGGTGGACCTGAAGACGCTGGTCGGTTATCTGGGTGAACAACACCATGAATAGATGTATCTGCAACCGGTTATGTAAACGAAAACCACTATGTGAAATAGATTCAGAACTACTGAAATTGACGTGTGAGGTTATGTGTGCACGTTCCTCATTACGGTTACGTGTAGCATTTGACGGTTGAGCAATCTGTAATACCGACTCACCATGTACCACGGTATCCGGCTGACGTATACACTGTCGTTTTGAATCGCCAGCATCCGCATTAAGATTTATTAAGCCATTATCACCATCACCAGGACTTTGAATCCCACCATCCTCATTGAAATTTTGTAGGCCAATGTTACCATTAAAACTTTGAGGCTCAGCATTTACGGTGCATTTAGGTACTAACTTTCGTTTGGTTGTCATGACAAACTGCAAATGGTAACCGCGATATAAACTATGGACGTGCTTTAACAACCTAATACTACAATATTATTGTGAAAACGGTACGACAACCATACCGTATGACACCCTTATATTCCAAACAACGAAACTTACTTTCCTAGAAGTCAAAAATAGACTATAACATATTGCATACGTCCTATAAAGTTCTTATAATCATCATATTACTTCAATAATCTTTTATAGCTGCACTAAGTTTGTTTAGATAGTTTAACAATTAGAAAAAAGTTTTGCGGGTCAACAATCCCCATTTTGACCCATTTTAAGATAATTAAAACTTTTTCTTAACATATTCGTATTCAAGCATAGAAGACCACTCAATGTCAAAAGTTCTAATTCGATTTTAATTCAGATTTTTATGGAGGTGATCCCAAAACATAGTTGGAGGTCGTTGATAGGTGTGACTTCATTGCCATCTATTGTGGCTCTACTCTTTTGCTTTAGTGTACCGGAATCTCCACGATTTCTGTGTTCACAAGGGAGATTCAATGAAGCAGTTAGAGTTCTAAATATGGGAGCTAACATGAACCAAAGAGTTCTCCCTGAAGGTGAACTTGTAACAAGATTGGTTAAGAGTATGAAAATTGAGGAGGAAAAGTTAAATAAAAAGTTTGTTGATTTGAAGGAAGAATATGAAATGTTTTGTAATAATGAAGCTGAATTGGAGAAGGAAATCAAATTATTGGTTGAGCAAAAGGAAGGAAAGGAGAAGGAGTTAGATCAGCATATTCTTCATGATAAAACTGAATTGGAGAGCTCCAAGTTACAAGGGGACAATGAAATTGTCAAGTTGAACGCGCAATTGACCTTTTTGAAAGATAAGGAGGTGAAGGAAAACCAAGCAGACACAATGGTTGACTCCCAAGCCCAGCCCATAAATAACGATGAAGCTGAATTTCAGAAGGAAATCGAAGCATTGGTTGAACAAAAGAAAAGAAAGGAGGATCGCCTTGTAAGTTTGATGGAGGAAAAAAATCGACCGCAACAGTTTTGGAAAATGCGGGGAAGGAGTTAGAGCAGCAGAAGCTTAAAATTGAGCAGATTCTTAAGGATCAGTCAACACTAACTACTCCTTTACTAGGTGAAAACACCGAAAATCATACAAAAAGCAGCAACCCAGGCATATGCATGCTCTTTTCAAACGGGTGGTGGCGAACAACCATACTTATATGGTCCTTATATTTTACAAACACGTTTTCATACAGTAGCCTCGTCTCATTGCTTTCACCATCATTCCTTGTGTCATCCATTTAACGATCCAAAGTTCATGAGAATCCTAGTTTCTTGTCACACCCCCAAAATATCAGAGTATAATGGCAACCGAGGGCGTGTGACTTCATGAATATCATGCTTCTAAGCAATACAGAACGACCTCTATATGTGACGTTTAAGAAAATCGATCACTTGTATTAGGAAATAATGTATAGTTTAAACATTATGCGGAAGCATAAAAATAAGTAATACGACATCGTTTTTAATTAGTACAAATGATCTTTAATAACTAGAAATGACTGCAATGTATGAGACTTCACATAACACATCTCTTAAATTTAACTGAGAAAAACAATTGCAAAGTGTCAAACATAAGTTGGTGAGTTCAGTAGGTTTTTTGTTAAAACAAAATAGTTTATGAATCATAAGATACATCCGCATATGACAATATAATAGATACAAAGTCATATAAATTACATTACTATCGTCTAAGCTCATGACACCGAAGCGTTAACATATACCAACAATAATGAATGCCCTTGCAGGTGTCTAACCCGGGACACCCGTAATCTGACTTAAATGAAACTGTATTCGCTTGACTAATGTCAGTTCAAGTCAAACAGGGACGTCAATCCCGATAGATCTATCCATAACATTCGCGCTTACAAGTAATTAACGGTTCATGATAAATAAGGCAAATAACAACTTGGGTTAAATCAGGACTTAGACCCATCAGTAATGTATAATTGTACTTGTGTTTACATGTTTAAAATAAGCAATGTTCTCACTCTGAAAACAGTAGAGTAGGGGCTATGGAAACTCACCTTGTCAGTTAATCGCCTGGAACTAATAATGGGTCAATGCACGTCAAATAGTGACTAAGTCAAACACCTAAGTAATTATGACAAATCTGAGTTTACATTCTAAAAACTTAATGTATGAAATGACTTATACAAATGGGTCATCAAAGGGCACGGTCATTTATGAGATAACGTCTTATGTTTTCAAAATGTTGTTTAAACCGTTGTCTCTAGGGTTGATACACGACTTTTCAACCATAAGTCTGTATACATAAATTTCTAAAATTATATGTCGTAACTTATATTTACCCATCCTTGAGATCTTGTCTATACTATAGTCGTTTGAATAAATTCGTAATCTCGCCAATTTTTATATTTTTCGGTTCGTTCTCTTTGTTTAAATAAAAATGATTTATTTATATCTAATATCCTTAAATTTTCAAAATAATAAGTTTTAGGTTCTCTATTTTCTACCTTTAGTAAATTACACAATTAACCCCTTTAGTTTCCATATTATCACATGTAATCCCTTAATTTCCTAAAATAGTATTTATCCGATACCTAACTTTTACATCTCACATTTTACGCTTTCAATCCTATAACTTTTACATTTTAAAACCCGAATAAGCTTTAAATATTTTTAGTGTCAAATAAATTATATAAACTGTGTTAGATTCGTTTACTCGTTTAAAATTCGGTTCCGTTGTTACTAATTCTATGTCATCGAAAAATGTTGTTTGTAATTTTCTACCCATTTCGAAATAGTCTTGTTTTGTTAACGAGTTTGCCAACCCGTTTGGGTCTCGGCTGGGACGACCCGAGAGCTCGAAAACATGCATGTTTCAACAATTCATTACGTCTAAGTTTTATAAAATGAATTACATGCATGTGGCCCCTATCGTTTATCACCCACAATCTTGCCTTGATTTTGGTTCTTCTTTCGTTTCCCTTTTATTCTTGAGACAACATCTTCCTGACTTTCTAAAGGAGCAGCTTCATCTCGATTGCGAACAGATTCAGGGGCACTTTTGTTATCTTCCTGACTTTCTAGAGCAGCAGCTTCACTCATAACTTTTGCCAAAGTCTCATCAATGTCCTTTAGATATTTTAAGTTTATTGGGTTTTTTATCCTCAATAATCTTACGGACTTCCTGCATGTCTCTCACAATTTTATTCACCAAGGGCTGCAAAAATCCCTTTAAAGCACTCTGACGACCATAGTCTTGCTGTAAATAGAGAGAAAAGCAGTTAAAAGAAGAATATTTTTTTAGATGTTATTATCTGTTCTTCATCAATCTTCAACAGGTCCAACCCCTCATCTTGCTTCCACATGAGGTACAACTGCATAAACATAGAACAAATTATAAACTGCCATGTAACACCCCCAAATTGGGTCGCAGCAGAATAATGTGTATCCGGGGGCGTTACATTACAGATCAATAGCACAAGATATGAGAACGACCTAAAAAGAGTCGTTTAAAATACGATACATTGGATTTATTGAAATTGTTTGATACAAAGCACGAAGGCTTAAATAGTTCAACATTTGAAATAAAGATTCTAGATCATAACAATCGTCCCGAACTATAATGACTCCAAATCTTTATGCATGACACCCAAAAGACTATCCCAATGTATCTTGTGCACCTCGTGCATAATTGATCTGAGAAAAACATGCTTAAAACGTCAACATAAAGTTGGTGAATTCATAGGTTTATATAAATGAAATGTAGGACCGTAAGATTTCAAGTGTATGATAATGCAACATATGCAAACATCACAAATGTAAATACGTTTCCCTAAGCTCATGACACCGAAGCTCGACATGTATGAATGCAATATAAATATTGCCACATTGCCCGTGATGATGTTTTAACGCGCAACATCCGAATCCGACATGGTATACATCCGTTGGTTCACTCCGTGACACCAGTGAGAGCTACTCACCCGGATATGGATGTCAACCCCAATAGATCTATTTATAACATTCGCTCTCACACAAAGTAATTGACAGTTCATGATAACGGGCTCAAAGGGTTATTGCTACTTAGGCAAACACGTAATCATGGTAAAATGTACACTTACATCCAATTTGTAAAAACAAACCATGTTTCTCACCCCAAAAGTTGTAAATCATTTATATAGTAAAACATGGAGCTATGAACTTACATTAAGTAATGATAACGTAGGAGCAAAGCAGTAGCATGAAAAACGATGCAAAAGGCTTTATCCGCAACCTATGAATAAATAATACATGTTCACTAAACGGAAAAATAATAATATAAATACTTGCAATCTTGTCCCTATTGTGTGCTTGATCTTTATTTAAAATGATGATAATTGAAAGTAGTTTCTTGACTAAAAATGATCAACTTTATCGGGTCAACATGGTCAAACCATAAGTATATATTTTATGACTTCGGACTTTTAAAAAACTAGGTCGTACACACTTTAAATTATTAGTTTAGGTCAGCCCTTGATTTTGGTCTCTAAGTGCGTTAAACAATTAGATGAAACATTAACATTTTCCTTTTGAATTAAACTTATAAATTACTAAGTTTTAACATAAGGTGTAGTAGAGTTTTACAACTAAATTCTGCCTTCGTTATTTAACTATATGGAAAAGTAAAAATATATTTGAAATCTCCGCTGGGAAATCTACAACTTCCGTTAAATAAGTTTCGGCTAAAAACGTCGTTTAAGTAGTTAAAAATAGTGCTAAACATGTGCGGTCGCAAGGCTGTTTTCCAGACTTAGAAAATAAAAGGGGCCTTATTTTTCAGTATGTGCTGATTGCGTGGACAGTATTTTGGTCTTAATTTGTGACTTTGATACTCGATCTTAGGGTAAGGTAAAAGTACCCTTGAAAACTAGGCTGGGCCGTTTATAATTTACCTTTTATAAGGTTTGCATGGGGTGGTCATTATCTAGGTCGAAAATGGTTCGAGAATGTGTGGTGTATGCTGTGCGTAGCGGCTGAGTGCACACAAGGTGCTCGACAGAATGTCGAGACCAGTGATGAACGTGCCTTTTTAAGCTTAAATTGCGGGCTGGTTATTTAACGAAACCGAGTGATTCCTATTCCGACTTAAAGCTAGCTCGTTGGACTCTATTTAACAAAACTTGGTTCACTATTTCTTATAGTAAAATCGTCACAATAATTCAACAAAATTGGTTACGCTGGCTGTTTGCAAGAAAAGGGTAACGCACGCATGGTCTTCCTAGAGTTTTTAGAGGGCCCTAACTTACTTGTTTCTTACCCATTTTCAATGATTCGAATTGCTATATAAAGCTTATCGGGTCAACTATAATTCGCAAATAACTTCTGGATTTATGGGGCGCGTTTACTAGTTGTGTTTTACCCTAGAATGGCCACGACCCAAACTGCCATCTACTACAAGTTGTTGTAAAAAGGATTGTATATCCGCAGGTAGTTTAAAGGGGTTTTGCATGCGATTGCATAGCAACCTTTGGCCAAGCATTTCTACAATTTATAACTTACGATTATGGTCCCTTACTATGGTTTGTTCGCAACTAGTCATGGCACAAAGAGGGTGCGTGATTGGTGTATTATAGTGACATGGTGAAAATAAGTAAAAGGACTCACTTCCCATTTGACCTTTAACCCCAAATATTTTCAAGCATTACTAAGGACGAAACATATGCAATTTAACTCAAGGAATAGGAAAGTGTGAACTCACAGTGACACGAAGGGAGATGTGCACCGAACTTAATCCAATGGAAAAAAAGAAACCCTAAACTCGTTATAACCCAATTCGTCCCCTTCTTGATAAGTCCCAAGTCTAACCAACTTTGTCTTTACTCGTACTAATAACGACTTGTTGCCTCGTCTTGTTTGCTGGATGTTCGTTCAAACAAAACCCAAAGAAGACGAGTATGGTTTAGGGTTTTCAAGTTTATGGGGTATAATAAAGATTGCAAGTTAAAATGGTGGACTTCTTTGAGTGTTGTGGATGAATCGAATTCAGAAAGTTAAAGTGGGAGGGGATGGGGTTTGATACTAGTAATGTTGTTGTTGTTGTGTTTTCAGTGGAAGTAAACCTCGTCTTTTATACACACTTGAAGGGCATGTCCAATGTTTCATTCTTGAGTCACATTCTTGTGTAATCCCATACAAGGTAAAGAATATTTAGGTTTTCACAAAGTCAAAGCACAGTAGATTAAAGGGGGTTACTGTGTTAACTTGGAGGCAAAACCGATGGAAAAAGCAGACGGTGTACTCACGAGTATGTATGGGTTTCATCATAAAAAGGGTATGGGCTTTTATCCAAGAGTTTTTAGAAGTTAAAGGGGTTTTGAATTTCTTGATAATATTCCAACGTGATTATGAGTTCAAATAGAAGGGGAAAATGTCGACACCATACTATTTTGTAGGAGTATATAGAATTTTATTTGCAGGTTTTATTTAGTTTCCTTATGCATAAGAGTTAAGATTTTTGATGTGGTTTTATTCGAATGGGCTTTACTCGACAAATTTCATTGTATGCGATTGTGTAACTCTTCTTGATGAGAAGTATAAAGTAGATGACGAACACAAAAAGGTTTAAGTAAGGTCTTATTGGGTTTAGGTTAAAGGCAAAAAAATTTTTAGCTAAACGACAACTTTAAATGCACGAACCAATTTTACTACAATGAAGATTTATAACCGAATGGTAACCCAACATAATTCCTATAAAAAAGTAGGAAAAAGCATAAAACTTAGATCGAAATATACCGAAAAACACGGGTGTTATAGTTGTACAATTGGCACAAGTATTTAATTATAAATATATATATAAATACAAAATATCTAAAGAATATATATATATTATATTATATATCCTATCTATAACATGTACGGTTTAATATAGATTTCGATAATCGCTCCTATGCTAAGTGATTAACTTCCTTTAAACATTTCGATACAGTGTATAAAAATTATTTTGATACGTGATGACAAAACATCGTTGTCATATATTATTATAGAACTTTTTCTCGCGACTCTACTTTGTTATCTTTTTAATGGTAATAATTCGTTTATTTTTCTCGACCCTCATGGGTTGACTTCTATTGGTGCGACTTCGAGTTTTCTCGAATATTTTTCTTTCCGTTGCTTCTTAAATCGCTATATGTTGTTTCGTAACCTAATGTTTTGAAATATTTCGTTATGGGAGTGACGACTTTTATATGTTATCCTAATAACCCTTCATTGCCTTGGAAAACAGTTATGGTAACTTATTCCTCGCGTAAACGTGTCGTCTAGAAATACTACCATTGAAGCCATCGAATAAAGTTGTGTGTGCGGTTTGATTCTCTTGTATCGACTTATACTGGTAAGTCTAAAAGTTTGGGTCTCTGGAAAACCCATGATATTGATGCGTTTGAAAGAGTTGTTAAGTCAACTGGATATAAAACCACACACTCCTCATCTTATCATTTGAATGATATAACCCAAAACATAAACTGAAGAATAACTTGTTTGTCTTCGTTGCATCGGCTTCAAGATCTCATAAGAGAGGTCTCAGGTAGGTCATTTTTTTTTGAGTTTGTCATGAGTCAAATCGATCCAATAGATGAACGAGACATTCTTGTTTACATTCAAACTATTAACTTCGAATATTAAGAAAATGTTTTAAACCTTTGATTGATCGATGATGATGAATCATTTCGTGTATTTGATCTTTTGGGGATCTTGATTTCATTGAAGTACACTAATCGAAATGATGAGATTAATTGTTATTTAATTATGGTCGAGTCATGTTTGATGGAGGAGATGGAGTTGGTATTCTTATTGTGATGAAGGGATGATGAGTTGTGGAGTTGGATTTGCTATGTTGTTGGGGTGTTGATGTTGGCTGAGATTATGTTGATGTTGTGATTTGTGGTTAATGTTATTATTATATTGATGTTGCACGAGTCTGTGTCTTCTTCTTCTTCTTTTTGCAGTTTGACTTCTTCTTTTGAACAGACTGACTCATTTAAATTTTGACCGGGTCAACTCGGTAAATACCGAGTTGACTCGGTTTGAGTCTTGCATTTTTACCAAAACGCAACCTGATGTGAACTCAAAACGCAACCAACCTCTCTTTTCGAGTCAAAACGCAACAGAAACCAAAACGCAAGATTTGATGAAATTTGGGCAGCGTTTTGTTTAGATGTGTTATGAAAAGGGTCTTCAATAGGAAAAGCGCAAGATCAAAACATAGCCAACCTATCAAAACGCAACACCCAAAACGCAGTTGACCAGTTCAAAACGCAGTTGACTTTCTCCTTAAAATTCGGATCTGGTTTTGTCTTTTTCTCTTGCATCAAAACGCAATGAAGAAATATATAAATAAACCCAGAAAGTTTATACTATAAACTTGTCTTCTAAGTACAAACATCACAGATTTGAACAAGATACGGGACACAACTTATAACCACAACAAAAACCATGTTCATGACTTTTTAACAATGAAAAAATCTAAATGAACAGTAAACAGTACTATGAACAGTAATGAACAGTGTCGTGAACAGTGAACGAACAATGTCATGAATAGTAACCATGAACAGTAACAACAAACAATGATACGACACACCCCTGCAGCTTTGATGCCAATTGTAGAATATAAATGACATACAAGAACAAGGATTAACACAGATCTGGAGGTTATGTAAAGTGAAAAAGATGTAAAGCCATATTATTAGAGATAAAGGTGGAAGAGATGGGAAGAGTGTATGTGTTGAGAGAAAACACACACACTTACACACTTTACAAATGTGAGCTTCACCCCTCCATGGAAGTATGGAGGGGGTATTTATAGTCCTAGTGACATACAACTATCATACTTAGTCATTATTAGTCCCTATATGTCACACTATAAATGAACTAATGTAATTCCGGATATGTCACCATATTTTAAGGCTAACAATCTTCCCCCAATATGTGGACACATACGGAATTACTTACAATGTTCCTATCAGGTACAAATACAACAGAAATAAAGTCTTCCAAAGCACTTCCAAAGCTGAAGATGTCTTCTGAGTTCTCCTTGTCTTGAAACTTGTACTCCAGCTTGGATCTTCATTGTCTTTACTTGTACAGGAACCATTGTAGTATGCATGAACTGGATTAACTTCCCCCCAATCCATGCAGCATGTCTTGAAAAGCTTTCTTCATAGACTCCTTTTTGGCGAAGTTTCTGAATCAGCTTCCCCCCAAACCAACATCCCTATCTTAAGCAGATTCTGAAACTTTGAAGTAGCTTGAACAATCTTCTACTTGTCATTGACGTGCACAGCGGAAATAAGCTAAAATGACTTAAACTGATTTTTAAAAATAGAAAATATTTTTTTTTGGATTTTTAAACTAATTAAAACTAATTTTTTAATCTAAATTATACTAAAAATTTAATTACAAAATATTAAACTTAATTATAAAAATTTAAGAAAATTACAAAAAATACTTAACACTTTTCCTAAGGTTTCTAAAGAAAAACGAATCAATAAGCAGTTTCCAATAAGCAGGGAAAAATCAAATAAGCTGTAAAAGCTTAAACTGAAAATGCATATATGAATTAAATTGTGTAAGGGACTTATGAAAAAGTCCTAAGGGCGCGCTGGTAAGGCATTGGTGTTGTGTAAGGGAGGTCACAGGTTCGAACCCTGTGACTTCTTTTTTAGTAAATTTTTTTATTATTATTTTCTTTTTGAAAAAGCTAAACTATAAGCTAAAACTAATAACTTTAATAAAAGAACTTTTTATATAACTAAGAAATACGCCAGAAATAAGCTTTAGCAAACCACAGTTTTGGCTTAAAAGCTTTTAAGCTAAACAGAATAAGCAGATAAGCTACCAAAAGCTAATAACAAATCCAAATAAGCAAACAAGGACTTAAACCAAACCTAATAAGCAAATCAACACGGAAAATAAGCAAATCTAATAAGCCATAAAGACAGAAATCAAATAAGCAAATTACTAGAAAAGCTATTAAATCCGACTAAATAAGCATTTTTAAGCTAAGATAAAAGCTACTTAAGCTAAAAGCTGGAAGCTAAAAGTTTACAGGCTTGGGTCTGCCTTGTGGACCTTTAGCATTCACAGTTCTAAATAAAAGTTGGTCCACTGTCACAATTGAAGTTTGGTTTAGAGTTCCTCCAATTATAACCTGTTGAGGTCTTAACAGCAGATCCCCAATTTCCCTTTACAGCATGAGAATGAGACATTTGTGCTGTAATTTTTGCAAAGGGTCTTTTTACAGATGAATATGATTTAGAAAAATGCCTTCTTTGACTAAATTGATTCACCTGTGGTCTTTTAGGACTAAAATTGTTTAATGTCCTGGTAGGTACCGGCTGTCTAGATCTAACAATATTAACATTAGTAGGAACAATATTAACTCTAGACCTAACAAAATTAATATTTGTCCTACCAGTATTAATATTTGTCCTAACAGAATTAATGTTTGGCCTACCAGTTTTAAGTTGTACTTGTCTAGGAACAAATGATAGCCATGATTAATCCGGTTGGTATTATCCATACTGTTTTTGCCATCATGTTACCAGTATTACAAAACACTTGTTTCTAACTCAGCCTCTCTTGCCATTTTCTTTTCATAATAGTCACAATCTTTAATCAAGTGACTTAGACTACCACAAACAAAACATTTCTTCTTTGTGAAAAGTCACCTTACCCTTATTTCTCTTTTCCAACATAGCATTCTAATTCTTCCTGTTAACTTTAGGTGTTGCTTGATCTTTGATTGTTGCCTAGTAGTATTTAAGTTGGAGACACAACTATGTTCAACCTTGTTTGATTTTTGGAGCAGACACCACCTTTTTCATTTGTTTGTTATATGTGTAGGATACATACACATTAGGAGGTACTCTTGAAATCTTAGATTCAGACACACACTGCGCGCGAGTGAGAGCGCGAGAAGTTCTAATAGATCTCTCGAGGACAACACTAGTTTCCATTAGATATAGACAGGAATAGAGTATATTCACTAGATCTATCATTTCTGATACACGGGTTCAGGCTCTTAGGAGAGAAAAGAATCTCCCTTTTTTTACTCATACACATACAAAGACTCATATCAATTTCTCTTGTGGTATTAGGAGTATAATCTCCACTTTATAGGGAGTGGACACACCTTTAAAATCATTAGTTTTTGTAAATCTACTATACAAAGGTTTTCCAACTGAGTCCACTTCTTAACAATTAAAAACAGAAAAAATTCATTTTCCTATAACTAGACCAATCATTGTTTTGAATTGTACTTCATACCCAAAATTTTTTTTCCAACTTACTATTTTGAACTCATGCCAGAATTAATTAATCTCCAAAGATTCTTGGAAGAATCTTTCCATGAATCTAATGTTTTCTGCAATTGTTCCTTTTCTTTTACAGCTTTCATTCCAATTCTCCTATATTTTTTAAGCTTTTCATCTTTTTCATATATTTCATTTGCCTGAAATGTAAGCTTTTCATTTAGAGAAAGTTGCTGTTTTTGAAAAGTAACAAGTTGAGCTTCTAGTTTCTTAACAGCTTGACTATAGGCAAGTATTTGTGCTTCTTGATCACCTAACTGATTCATTTGTTCATCACACAGTGTTTTAAGGGTATTGTATGAATCAATGCAAGTTTTAGAACACAAAGATACCTCACTACTGGAGCTGATAGCCATGAGTGCATGATTTGTCTCTTCATCTTCAGTATGTTCTCCCCAATTGACAATACCATCATCCATTATCAGCAAGCCCATCTGATTCTTCTCTTGCTTTCCAGCTTCTTGGTGTTGATAAAATGAGTCTCTCTTTTTCTTTCCATCATGTGTCCCCTTTGCTGTACATTCCCTAGCAAAGTGACCAGTGTTGTGACAATTAAAGCATTCAAGCTTCTTTTTGTCAAAACCAACAGGTGTTTTTCCATCAACACGAACTCTCCTTCCTGTTTTCTTATAGAACTTTTTCATTCGAATAGCAATCATTGCTATCTGCCAGTTTATGTCCATCTCTTTAATGTCCAAGTCATCAGTTTGTTCCAGGTCTTTATGAAGCAAGTCCTAGTCCTCTGATTGTTTGGCAAAGAGGGAGTAAATAACTTCATCAGCAAAACCAACAAGAACTTCTTTTTTAGGAATATTGATTGAAGAAGTGGAAGGAGTGCAAGTACTGTAGGCACCAGTAAAACCAGACTTAACCTTATTAATGATGCTTTTGCTTTGTGAAACAAAAGCAACATTTTGAGCACTTGAAGATATTTTTAAGGCACCTTGTATTTCCTGCTCAAAAACCCTAAGGTTATTGTACAAATCATCAATAGATAAAGTATCAACATCGGGTTTAGTTCTCATAGTCATTGCCAGATTAGACCATGCTAGGGGCAAAGACCTGAGAAACTTATGATTTGCATCCTCAGTTGATACTTTAGCACCATGAGCTTCTAACTAAGAAAGTAATTGTTGGAATCTGTCATATCCCTTTTCTAACCCTTCTGAACTGGATATTGTAAATGCTTCAAACTGTTGTTTGTAAACAGCCTTCTGCATTTTCTTTGAATTTGCATTACCACCAAACCTAGTTCTGATGGCTTCCTAGATTTCTTTTGCATCATCCATTCCATAAAATCTTCTCATATGTTCCTTGGGAATTACCATTAACAAGATATTCTTAGCCTTCCTTTCTTTTTCAACAGCTTGAATTTCTGCAGCAGTTACTGGTGGAAGTATTCGAATAACACCATCCTTTCTAGTTGAAATTCTCTTCTTAGAGTTTCCATTCTGAATTACCTTCCAAACATCATTGTCAATGTACTCAAGGTAATGCTCCATCTCTATAGCCCATATATCATACTCCTCCTTCTTCAGAATTGGGAGTTTGATATTTGAGATAGCAGTTGTTTGAGGAGTCACCTGTTGTTGTTGTTAAGGTGCAGCACCAGTGTCTGATGCATCTTCATGGTTTGATGCTTCATCATCACTGAGATGTTGTGAGAACTCATCGTTAGCAGGTTGAGACATTTTGTAAAGAATTATAAGAGAGTGTTTGTTTATGGTTCTAGTGATTCTTCTTACTCAGAATCCCTCTATTGGCTCTGATACCACATGTAGGTCCTTGTGTTTGGATCTATATAGCCTTTGTAAGACAATAGTTAACTTGAATAAATCCAAATCAACTATGTGAGAGACACTGACTATGAATATCAAGTGTTAATGCGGAATCTTAACACAAGTATTAAGAAGAACATAATAATATAATACTAACTTTGCTTTTGATTTCTATTAAGCTTCAATGCTTCTATTCGATATATTAAACTCTATGCCGTAGGGTTCCTTTTATACACCAAGGAAACCCTAGAAGGCTTTACAAAATGTGTGAAAGGATAATGCATATCCTTTCCTAAGATATGTCCTAAAATATCTAAGATAACTATTACCTCTATTATGTTACATAAACAAACTTAACTACATACAACCAGTACTAACTATAGTACTGCCACTCTACCAGTACTAACTATAGTACTGCCAGACTTAATTTAGTACTGCCAGACTTAACTTAGTACTGCTAGAACTAACTAATACTATCAGTCTTAACTGTTATACTACCAGTATTAAGTCTTTTAAAATATATTTCCCAACACACTGTCAACAATCCACAGAATGATCTGGACTACCTGCAACATAAGAAGAACCAACACATGGACAAGTGGGTAATTTGACTACCTACTTCTTAACAGAACCTGATGGTTTCTCAGATGAACGACTATTATGAACATTCGGAGTTGTGTTAACGGGAGACCAAACAACATTTGGCGGTGATTCAAACCACTTTTGCCAAATTCGACTTATTTGAATTTTGTTCTTCATATATATGCTGAAAGAGTTATCTCTCAAATTTTGTTTCTTTGTCTTAGAAGCACTAAAGACCTTATGTATGGCTTTTGAGGCACTTCCTATAGCAATCTTAGGTTTGGAGACTACAGAAGTAGTATCTAAAGACTTAGATTGTGTCAACTTATCAGAAAACCTAGTATTAAGAACTACATAAGTAGTGTCTAAAGATGTTGGTGTTTTAGAATTAGTGGATAAGGCTCTACGATCATTCGAATGCACATTCAATTTATATTTAGCAAGACATTTATCATGACATGGAATAAGTACATTTTGCATACAAGAAACACATAACAGAGTTTTTGCTTTAGCAGCGTTTGAAACATTCACATCATTTACATTCTCTTTGTTTGAGATAACATTTGCAGATGTATTATCTGTTTGCTTATTTTTCCTAACATAAACTGCTACTTTCTTTGCTGAATTCTTAGAGTTAGCTAAGACACTGTTCTTGACATGTGAATCTCTATTCATTGGTCTTCTAACACTAGATGCAGCATTCATTCCTGTAGAAGATAAATCACTCTTAGCTTCGTTTGTTTGTGATTCTTGTGTTGTGACAACTCTGTACATTCCAGGTGCTATAACATTTTTGTTTGAATATGCCCCTCTTTGTTTGTCAGGTGAAGTCTATAAAGTGACTGGTTTTGACACTACATGTTTTTCTTTTGTTTTTGAAACAACCGTTTTTGTTTGAAAAACTTGTTTGTTTATCGGTGTGACACAAAGAAGATTTTGAGAAACATTTGTCTTGTCAAACTTAGTATTTACAGACTTACCTTTTTCAACAGTTTCCAATCTAGTTTTTAACTCAGATATGGTACTTAAAAGATTCTGATTCTCAGCACGAATAGCACCATATGCATATGTTTTCTCAGAGACATGAGCAATTAATTCATCCATTTCTTTTTGAGATTGAGACCGTGTCTTTTTGATTGAATCGAAAAGCTTTTGATATTCTATTTTTACATTGTCTCGTTCTTTCATCAAAGATTGCACTTTAAAATCCAAAGACACGTTCTCATTCTCAAGTTTCTCCATCTTTGAAATCCAAGAGTAATCAAGAGGATTTGTGTTTTTATTGTTTAAAGTTGACTCCCATTTATGTTTTTCTTTTGCATGTTGTAACTTTAATTCAAAATCAACACTTTGCTTTTGACATCTTTGAACATCTTTTTCAAGAATTTTTATCTTTGCTTGCAAACCCTCTTGAATCTCAATGGAATTCTTTTTAGCTTGTTCAAGTTCAACATGTAGGTAATTATCTTCGCATTCATGATTTATCAACACACTTATTTCTACTTCATGCTTGAGGGATGCTTCCATAAGTTAATCTTTTAAAAATTATTTTGCTTCTTTATTTCACAAAGTTTACTTTCTGTAGACTCAAAAACTTCTTTCATTTCTTTTATATCCCTTTGAAATAGTTTCCTAAAGAATTCAAAATAGAACTGCAACTCGTTAACAATCGGTTTGACTTGATCTTGACAAAAATCATTGAGTTGTATTTCTTCAGGAGAGATGTGTAAAAAATGCTTGCTCTTTTACAATTATTTTGAATTAACTCAGACAACGTTTGAAAACAATTTTTCATTTTATCCAATTGTATGATCAAAGGTGACTCACTCGATATTGATGCCTGGATAGAAGAAGTTGCATTTGAAGTCTTGTCAGAATGAATAAAAGAAGATGGAAAATATTTTTGCTCAGCAGAAAGCTCTTTTTGAGGAACAAAGTCTTTATAAAGAGCATTTATTTGTTGGTAATCAATTGTCTAACAATTCTGTTTGTTCGCAACAGCAATTGGATCATTCATTTTTTCTTTCATTTTTTGTTGACTTTTGGAAGCATCATCAAGAGTCTCCTCAGTATCTCTAACATTCAAAGGAATTTCTGAATTACTCAAACTAGAGGCAAGATATAACTTTGGACATTGAGAAATTGCTTGCTTAAGTGTATAAGTATTCGAGTACCCCAAACCATGTTTTAATTGCGGATCATACACAGACAATGGCTTTGGTCCAAGCATAAACATTCCTTGTAAGGAATTGCCAAGTTTCAACATTAGATCAATATTCTTTTTAAGTTTTGCCTCAAGATCTAGAATATTATCATGATAACGATCCTCATTTGTCATTTTAAAATTAAATGAGTCTTTTGAAGTTCCTTATTTTTCCGTTTGTAATCATTGACAGCTAAATCTAATTTATCTCGTTGTTTTTCTAGATCTCGAATGTTGTCTCGATCACGAATAAATTGAGACTGAGTTTGTTGATTAAAATGTTTTGCTTTTCGATCAGCCTCAAGAAATTCATTGATATAATTGTTATCCTCATTAATGTTTTCCAAAACCCGAACCCTTTCCTTATATAACTCAAGCTAATTAGTCAAAGTCATGTATTGTTGTTAGACTTTTTAAGCAAATAATTGTTGTTTCTCAGCTTCCAGATATGTTATTCTAGCTAGTTACTCTAACGCATATAGGTCAGGAACATGTGTATCTTTTTCAACACTGCCACTATTAACATGTTCATTTGGTTCATCAAATATAATATTGCTATCAATTTGATCATCACCAATAGTACTGTTAATAATTTTAGTATGAGTTGGATACATTTGTTCTTTATTCTCATTGATGGATGAAGATTGTACCTCACTTATAAATGCAGAATCATAGCTTGGCCCAGCATCAGAAGTATTATTGGCTGGTTGAATTCTGGCCATTAAGCATATGTTTGGACTGAGTTCTTCAATTTCTTTCATCCTTGAAGCATCAGCAAAGAGAAACTCATTTTGTTCATCGGTAAGAATTACTCCAGGTTCATCCTGTTTTGTCAGTAACATTTGTTCCATGAAATATTTTGAATCCCAAACTCTTAGCTTTGGACAATTCCTAGCATAATGTCCTTTTCCACTACATTTGTAGCATTGAACAGTTGAAGTATTTCCTGAAGAAGAAGTTCGAAGAGTCCTTTGAACATTTTCGGTCTCATTTTGAGCATTAGTTCCCTCAACAACTTCCTCTTGAACATAAGCTCGTCTAGTATTTCTTCTAGTATTACCAGAGTTCCTGCTTTGTATATTCACCCTGTCTCCTTGAATAATTGCTTGGTTTCTGGTGTTGGATGAAGTACGGAAATGATTATTTGTTGGATTAGAAAATTTTTGAGTAATGGCTCGAGCAAGTAACAACATTGCAGAGGCTAGGGGATATTCAGAATTGGTTTGAACATCATCCTGCTAGTACTCATCGTCATAATCAACCACATACGTAGGATGTGTAACATAATAAGATGAGGTATTTCTAGAAGATGAACCTATGTGTGCTACCAGAGCCAAAGGATCATGAGACTTTTCTAACTTCTTTGCCCGTGATGCATTAACCAGTTTCTCAAATTGCTGAAGGTAATCAAAGAGATCATCAAATGAATCCACTGTTAAACGTTTAGCAAGACGAACTTGGGTGACATATTTCAACCATTCCGGTTGCAAGCTATTCAGGAACTTTGTGTTAACTGTGACAATTGGAAAAATCATTTTATTTCGTTCCAAATCATTCATTAACTGAGCAAAGCGGTTGTAGACAGAAACAAGTGCTTCCCCTGGTTTAGCAACAAACTGATTAAATTCGTTCGTAAACGATTCTCTTCAACCTGGTTTTGTATAGTATCCCCACATAAAGACTTCAACTCTTTTCTACATTTCCTTAGCCGTAGTGCAAGCATCCACAGAGTTGTAAATTTCATTTGGAATAGAAAGTAGAATCAGATTCATGAGCTCCATTTCAGCATCATAGTGCAATAACGCATCACCTTGTAAATCCTCTACAGTTTGCAGTTTCGGTACTGTCGAATCACTAGGAACAAACATTTAAAACTGATAAGGACCTTCATCAAGTGCTTGTTAAGCCCTTTCGTTTTCTCTCTTTTCGATTTATATATCGTCTAAATCTACTTGCCCATGGTATATAACTACCCCTTTCAAGCATGGGAGGCCTAGTCTCAGAACCGGCATCAGCGAGGGATTGTTGATATGTTTTGGATGTCGACATGTCTTTATGATTCAAAGATTGGATCTTTGTAGACGAAAATGAGTGATTTTGGTGAGAAAAATTCCAAACTCGGTAACAGTTGTCAAATTCAAACAACACTGTTCTCGGATATCAAGTAGTCTGAAACTCGGTACACTTCTCGGACAGAACTAAAACTCAGACTAAGAATACTATCAAACTCGGTACTCTTAAAACGTAGTAAACTCAGAAATACTCTAAATCAAAAATCGATTAACTTGTTTTATTTCAAAAAATTGATTTAATCAAACTCGATAGAACCGAATTTTGAACAAATCCTTATGATATGGATGAACAAGAACCACAATCTCGATAGAACCAAAATTTATGATGTCTTAATAATCCAAAACACTTAAATCACCAAATTCGATAGAACCGAATTTGATTTCCGAGTTTTAGTAAAATGCCCGAATTTGTGTTTCAAAAACCCAATCCATGATACAACCGTGAACTTGTAATTTTTAAAGACTTTGTAAGCTTATTTCCGAGATTAACTCACTAAATCCTGATTCACATCTTTCGATAAAACTGAAAAATGTATGAATACTTATGAAACTCGATAGGAAACCGAGTTTATCAATAAGCACCTAATATACGTTTTCGATAGAACCGAAAATGCGTATATATCTATTACAACACTTTTTCTACCGAAACTAAACTAATAACGATAAAAAAAACTTCCGAAAATGTAAAGAAATGATCCGAGACTACTACAACTCCTTCCGAGAATGATAAAACACTTCCGAAAATGCAAACTCCACAAGAATTCGTCAAATCAAATCTAGTAGAATACTCGAAATAACTGCCAAAATACTACTCGAAAGCTTAAAAATCTCAACCGAATTCACCGAATTGCATCGTGATGGTCTTGGACGTGTAAAAAAACTCACAAATCGAATCACTCTAATTCTCTAATGGCGTATGATACCACTTGTTAGGTCTTATTTATCTTGAATCATACATGATCATCAATGAAAGCTTAGAGAGAATAGTAAAGGAATGCAAGTATTTAAATTTCAAATGATATAAATAAAGTGAAAGATTATACAAGCTTAACCCCTAAAGGTTGAATTAAGAGGAGTATTAAAAGGAGTGGAAGGAAGTTTCCCTTCCTTTATTTTTTCTAATGTTTCACTTCTAGTCCCTAGACTTTGGTAATTATGCTATTTCTTACTTTTAGCATAATAAACCTTATTACAAGCTACATTATTCTTAAAAAAATAAAGACTAATGACTAAATATAATTAAATCACATAATCGACACTTTTCTTGAACCTAACAAATTTTTCACCACAGTGTCAAATTGTAAAAGATGGTATTTAAGCTTTTTAAGGATTGTATTAACCAGGCTTACCTTAGGAAGTTCCCGAGGAGCCTCAATTTTGACAGGTGACGAAGCAGATTGGTCAGTATTAGGGTGTGAAGTTTGTAACCAGAAAGCTTGTTCATCAGACAGTTCTTGTTGTGGAACAAAATGTTTACCAAAATCTTCAGATAATCGATTTAACTCAGCATAATTAATTGGAGTTGTATTAACTTTCTTTTCTTTTGAAATTGGGTCATTTTGTTTTGCAAGTATTTTGGATCGACTTTCTTCTTCCAAAATCAATGTCTTTTCATTATCAAACACATGACTAGCACCATGTTGTTAGATAACACAACCATCATACAAGGTCGGCTTAATCTGCTGAGCTTTCTTGAGATACAAACGACGTTGATAACCAAGTGCTTGTTTATGAGTGCATAAAAAACTTATGGCTTTGTTAACATGTGCACTGTTTGAGCAGATTGACCCACTTTGTAAAAAATATTATCCACTTCCTTAATCTTTTTTTCTAAATCAATCTCTTTGTTTATATATTTACTTTCTTTTTCTTTGGATTCATTTTTGAAAATAGTAAATGTTTGCAATAAAGATTTCTTTTCTTTGATTTGATTAGAAAGATTTTATTCAAGTGAGTCAATTTGCTGCTTAATTGCAAGCTTTTCCTTAATCATATCATCCATTTGAGAATCAATCATTTTTTCACGTGTGCTTAAATCAATATTAAGACGTTTTTCAAAAGTTTTGACTCATTCTTTATATCTCTCAAGCTCAGCGGTTAAGGATTCATTATTCTTTTCCTGATTAGCTTTTTCCCAATTAATTACATGATTAATCATTTGTTCAGAAATTTGTTCAATCACAGATAAAATCATTGAATCTTGTTGTGCATAAAAAGTATTGTGTTGAACAGCTGCCTGTTTCATTTCTTGCAATTATTGAGAGTATGGAATGATATTGCTATCACTCGTTATCTCATTATTTGTAAAATCAACAACTGGTGTTTGTTCAAAACTTTGCATTGCATGCACACTTTGATTATCCATATCAGTATAATAAGGTTCAAAATAAGGTACCCCTGAGATAACGTCTGAATCATATTTGGAAAGATTAGCCATCAGAACCGCCTTTGTATTAGAGACATCATTACAATCAGAATCATAAGCATCAAGATCATCAGTCTAGAAAGCAACAGTGTTTGGAATGGTTGTCTGAGCAGCTTGACCGTCTAGAATGTCTGGATACACAAGAAATGCTAGTTGCTCTTCATCAAAAATTTGACTGGATTGTGCTTCAGCCAACATTGCCTTTTCCTTAAACCATTTAGCGTTCTTAGGCCTCTTCGGCTGAGTGCATTGCCTAGCTATGTGACCATCACCTTGATAATTATAACATTTAACCACCCTTATCTGCGCTCTTGCATTATTTCCCCCATAACTAGTAGCATTACCCTTATATCTAGTACCATCATAACTTTGTCCTTGCCTCCCTTGAACTTGTTGCACAGTAACCCTGTCGTTTAAATGGTGGCTTGGTTTCTCGGATTAGAGGAAGTTCTAAGTTGATTGTTGGTTAAAGGGAACCTTGAAGAAGCTACAGCTGTCAGGAAAGCCATTGCCTTATTGAGACAGCCAATAGGATCATCTCCATGATTAAATACAAGAACAACAAAACCTGAGTCCATTTGAGGGAACTTAGACAATGGTTGTGTTGAAGATTGAGGTGAGTTGTAAGCAATTGGCGGAACAGATGAGGTTTGATGAGACTGATATTGTTGTGATGGTGGAACAAATGAATGAGTGATTTGTGGTTGTGGTAGATGAGGTGGTGGATACATTGGTGAGTATGATTGAGGAGAGTGAACTTGTGGAATCATGGTATTCGTTTGTTGAGGAAACTGTGTGGGATTGTATTAAGAGTGATAGTTGTTAAGTTGAGACGGTAACTGATTGTAGTTAGCAACAAATGCAAGAGGATCTTGGTATTGTTCGCGCGTCAAGCGAGTTTCATTTGCATGTGCCTCATGTTGTTTGAGATATGAGTATAATTGATCATAGTTTGTAGTATGCAAATCTCTAGCCAACTTCACATATGTCACAAACTTGCTCCATTCTGGTGGTAGACTGTTCAGAAACTTTATATTCACTTGGACTTGTCTCATTGACATATTGATAACATTCATGTTATTGATTAGTTGAGAAAATCTACAGTAGTACTGATACAATGTTTCACCCTTTACAAATAAAAACTTATCAAACTCGTCATATAATTTACTTTCCTTTTCTTGTAATGACAATTCCATGCCTTGCATAAGAAGCTTAAATCTATCCCATATCTCTTTGGCAACTTTGTGATGATTCACAATGGCATACACATCTGGTGGAAGACCTTGAAGAACGATGTTTATAGCTTTAAGATCATAGTCAGCTTGGAGTTTCTCAGCAACCGAAAGTTCTTCATACCGCTTTGTCCTTGTAGTGTCATCCTCTTCAACAACTATAGGTATAACACCCTGTTTTTTAGGGTCATTGACGTCGTCAATAAATCCACTATGTATTTTTAGTATTGTACGCGTTTGCTTTTAATCGTAAACGTTAAGTTAAATCGCGTAAGCTAAAAATTATCAATCAATGTAAACGGTCATCTAACAATTAAATGTTTACATCAAGCAAGTGTTAAGTAATTATTTTGAGGATAATTATTAACTTTGTTCATTTTTATTTTTATTGGTTACGTAAATTGGTTACGTTTCGCGATAAAATACGTTTAGGCATACCCGGAACCACCAAAACTTTTCTACGCTTCAACAAATACCCACATTTATACCCAATACCTAAAAATAACAAAATATCTTACATATATACAAGCATAAACCGGATTTGGTGTATGTACACTCAGAAATTATCACAAAATCTCAACTTGGGTCTTGTGTACATCACTTGCCAATTAAACCTTACCGCCATACCTCCTATTGTTTTGACCAAGACTTTCCTGTTTACTCCATTGTCCCAAGACTTCTTCATGCATCTTTGACTAGTCCTTGGTATATATATTTTAATAAAAAAAAAAAAAAAAATCTTTTGCACTTAGTATAGAAAACACATACATACTCATTTCTGTTTACGGTGAAAAACACAAAAAAAACTCTCTACTTGTTGTCCATCAAAACCTATGTCAAACCAACTACACAAAATCTACATAAAAATTTTACTTACAATATTTACACACATTCCTACATGATATCTAAGATGTCCTAAGGTGGTGAAGGATTGGGTTAGGCATTTACAAGGGTTAAGCAAGGATAAGAAGCAGATTAGGGTTTTGGTTGAGATTAGGGTTTTCAGGTCTTGCAAGTTAGGGTTTTGGTTCTAAACATGGATTTGAACACTTTTGTTCCTCAACCACACTCATATTAAGGTTCCTAAAAACCTTAATCTCTTTACATTCATGATTTTATGTGTATATAATGGATATGTAGTTAATCACCATCTAGGAACTTATTTACTTGTAAAAATGGATTTTTACACTTGTTTATGATTTTGGTAAACTTTGTTATATGATATATGGATGTCATGGATCATGATAATAAGTAAGTATATACACTATATGAGTGATGGTTAAGTTATGTAAAGCATATATAGGTAAAAGTATAAAAAGTTACTTATGAAAGTTTATGGATAAATAAGTATGTACACATTTGAATCTTTTGATCCTTGGATATTTCTTGGACAATGATGGACTTAAGGACCCTAGGAAGGTAATACATATGATAATGGATGTTGTAATGGACTTGTAGCAAGATGGTTAAACTTAAAAGTACAAAATCAAGTTTAAAACACAAACATCAAAACCTTCTGTTTTGGTTCGAAAATAAAAGTATTTATTTTATATTCTTATTAAATAGTACGTCTCATGACGATTCCAAAAAGGTAAGAAACACGAAAAACGGATTAATAACGAAAACGATACGTAGTTTACGAGTTTACGTTAATAAATACTTTTATAAAACTAATTTTATAAAAGTTACTGTTCATCTCAGGTTTATACATTTTGAAAACATCATTAATATGATAGAACTTTTAAAAACGAAGACGTGCTTGAAAGAATCGCTAAAAACGGAGCTATAACGAATAAAATATGACATTTACGAGTTTTACGATAACTAAAACTATAAAAATAATTTTATAAACTGGTGTGAACAGTAAAAAGTACTGTTCATCAGTGGGTCAAAAATATGAAAATGTCATATTTTGATAGCTCGCCTTAATACGAAAGTGTGGGCATATTTTGATAGCTCGTCTTAATACCAGTAGGTCAAAATCAGGCTTAAAACGCGAAAGTTACGTCATTTTTACTAACAAGGCATTTACAAACGTTTTTACTTTATAAATGCGATTTCACTAAAACGATTAGATGGTGATGTATCTATTATGAATTGTATATGGTAATTTGTTTCTCGTCATGTGCTTACTTAGTGCTTATACGACCTATTTATTGGATTTGGGTGCACTCGCGCTTACCCAGTGGCGCATTATCTTGTGAATATACTTGATATTCATTAACTCAGGTGAGTCTCATTGCCCCTTTAACTTGCTGTTAAATGGTTTTGGGGGAGAATACATGCTCGTTACAAACTTGTTTACTTATTTGTACTCGTTTACAAACTTAAATACATACTCGTTTACATGCTCGTTTATCTTATAACGATGCATTTACTTTTTAATACCTTGTGAGTTCATAGCCCCACGTTTTACATTTTACTATGATTTATAAGTTTTGGGGTGAGAACATGCTTTGTTTTACAATTGGATGCAAGTAACTTTGAAATAATTACTGTTTTTGATATTGTATACCATGCAATACTTACTGTTTTGGATATTGTATACCATGCAATACTTACTGTTTTTGGATATGTTTACATGCAATACACACTCTAAACAATTGCGGTCCTACACTCATACAATTTACAAACCTATGAATTCACCAACATTATTGTTGACGTTTTAAAGCATGTTTTCTCAGGAGATACATGACTAGGTACAAGACAAGGGATACATTGGTGGTCGTTATTTTAGAAGTATTTGCATTAAGATTTGTTGCATTACATTTTTGGAGGAGGAACATTTATTAGACTGGAATCTTTATATAATTTAACAATGACAAGTAGCGTATGGCTTTGTAACAAACATTTTGCTAAATCCAATGTATCGGTTTTAAACGACACTTTTGAAGGTCGTTCTTATATATCTTGTGCTGTTGATCTATGAAGTAACGCTCCCAAACCCCTTCGACCCATTTTGGGGGTGTTACAGATTGGAAATCAGAGCCAAGGTTATAGAGAGCCAGGTCAAATGTTTTGCTGTGACTATAAACCGTTTTCATAACATTGTTCATCACAAAGGGGTTTTTCTCGGGACACCATACAATAAGTTGTTACTGCATTAGTTGTTCTTACTAGATGCTTACATGATTCATATACGTGTTTATATTATAGTACGTACATTACTATAAGGGCCTTGCATATATATGCAAAGATGAGTTTGCATTTTTTCGCATACTCTATAATTATTTATGTAAGGGTTATTTATATAAATATTGGAACATTTCTTTAGGCGAGGTAGTACTATAAGCTCGTAGGTCCTAAACGCTACCTAAACATTAAGCTATCAGATATGATATCTTACCATCATTCAATTTATGCCTGGACCGCATATTCATATTTACCATACATCATCTCATAACACTCTATTTTCAGAGCACGATGAAGATAACTAAACTAATCTAATCTTATTACTCTTTTGATTTTGAAGGTAATGCCTCCAAGGAAAGCACCCAGAACCAGAACTACACCAGCCACAACAACCAACACCACATCTGTCACTAATGCTCAGCTTCAGGACAATGATTGACCAAGGGTTGCGGCGCTATGGCAAACACGTGATGCTAACAGAAGCACGAATGGCGAAGACAGCCATAATTCAGGAACGGGTGTCAGAAGGACAGAACGCGTTGCTCGAGAGTGCACTTACCAAGACTTCATGAAGTACCAACCCTTATTTTTCAAGGGCACTGAAGGAGTTGTCAAATTAACCTAGTGGTTTGAACGGATGGAAACTGTGTTTCGCATAAGAAATTACACTGTGGAAAACCAAATCATGTTTTCCACATGTACTCTTCTTGGAGTTACTCTAACGTGGTGGAACTCACACGTTATGACTATTGGTCACGACATTGCATATGCAATGACTTGGACTGACTTGAAAAAGAAGAAGACAGACAAGTACTGCCCGAGGAGCGAGATTAAGAAACTCGAGGTCGAGTTGTGGAATTTGAAAGTAAAAGGTACTGATGTACTAGGCTACAATCAACGTTTCCAGGAACTGACATTGTTGTGTGTTAGGATGTTTTCTGAGGAGTCTGATAAGATTGAGAAATATGTCGGTGGTCTGCCCGACATGATTCACGGAAGTGTTATGGCATCAAGGCTGAAAACAATGCAGGATGCTATTGAAATGGCAACTGAACTGATGGACAAAAAGATTAACACTCTTGCTGAACGTCAAGCTGAGAATAAGAGGAAACTTGACAACAACAACCAAGCTCAACAACAATCTCCCAAGAGACAAAATGTGGCTCAAGCTTACGCCGCTGGGACTGGTGAAAGGAAGGAGTATGCTGGAACTCTTCCATTGTGCAACAAGTGCAAGCTACACCACAATGGGCCATGTACTGTAAAGTGTGGGAATTACAAAAAGATTGGCCACATGACCCGGGATTGTAG
Source organism: Tanacetum coccineum (assembly GCA_026074375.1). Taxonomy (NCBI): domain Eukaryota; kingdom Viridiplantae; phylum Streptophyta; class Magnoliopsida; order Asterales; family Asteraceae; genus Tanacetum; species Tanacetum coccineum. Next base: position 53,535 of record BQNB010001025.1, read on the forward strand.
AAATCCTGCTGCCGCTAGGAATCAAAGAACCCGTACTTGCTATGAATGTGGGAATCTAGGGCACTACAGGAGTGATTTCCTGGAGCTAAAGAACCAGAACCATGGAAACCAGGCTGAAGGTACTGGAGCACGTGGATTGATGCATGCATTAGGAGGAGGAGAAGCCGATCAAGACCTTAACGACATAGAGGACGATATCAGTGCTTAGACTCTATTCCTTTAAGAATTCTCGTTGTATTTCCTCTTAAGTTTCCATTGTGATTGTATGAATGATTTCAAATTATCTATCAAATCAATGTATTTTGTCAAGTTTACTTTAATTCTTTACTTATTTATATAAGTCACTCCCATAAATATCATGAAATCATGATGCTATTTTGACGAAAACGAGCAATGCATCGTTAGTCCTCAATTGTACATGGCCTGATCAACTATGTATAATTTAGGAAGGACCATGTCATGCTGAGAGTAGTCACCTTAAAACTTCTTGTCAAGAAACAATTTTCTATTTATATCAAGTTTTGTGTGCATATTCATAAAACGTACCTATCACAAGGAACCAAACTAACAATCATAATAACTAAGTAAACTCTTACACCATCTTACAATAAAGTCGGCGTCATCTTATACCAAACCCTAAGCCAAGAAGCTGAGACACATCACTAGTCGTCCTAGGACAATCTGATATCAAACTTGCTCGCCAAAAGAGTTACGCCAATGAGAGGCATAAGCCTTTAGAATTTCAAGTTGGCGACCGAGTCATGTTGAAGGTATCACCTTAGAAAGGAGAAGTACGCTTTGGCAAATGAGGGAAGCTAAACCCCAGGTATGTTGGACCATCCAAGGTGATGGAAAAGGTTGGATCCATTGCTTACAAGCTTGAGCTGCCTCAAGAGTTGAGCAGGGTTCATCATACGTTTCACGTATCCAACTTAAAGAAGTGCTATACCGACGAACCATTAGCCGTTCCGTTTAATGGATTCCATATTGAGAACAAGCTTCATTTTATCGAGGAACCCGCAGAAATCATGGATCGAAAAGTCAAACGGTTGAAACAAAGCCGTATCCAAATTGTCAAAGTTCGAGGGAACTCTGGGCGAGGCCCTGAGTTTACATAGGAACGCAAGGATCAATTCCGAAAGAAATATCCACACCTCTTCATAAAGACCGCACCGTCGTCAAGTGTCGCGTCTTAAGCCTTGAGGACAAGGCTCATTTAACGGGGGGAGACTATAACACCCCGTGTTTTAGGGTCATTTACGACGTCAATAAATTCACAAGTTATTTTTAGTATTGTACGCGTTTGCTTCAAAATCGTAATCGTTAAGTTAAATCGCGTAAGTTAAAAATTATCATTCAATGTAAACGGGCATCAAACAATTAAATGTTTACATCTAGTAAGTGTTAAGTAATTATTTTGAGTATAATTATTAACTTTGTTCATTTTATTTTTATTGGTTACGTAAAGTGATTACGTTTCGCGATAAAATCCGTTTAGGCATTCCCGGAACCACCAAAACTTTTCTACGCTTCAACAAATACCCACATTTATACCCAATACCCAAAATTTACAAAATAACATCACTTTTAAGCCTATGTGGCCGGATATACAAGTGTAGATACAAAGAAATATCTAATTTCCAAGTCTTCCTTGATTTCATGGGATGTTCTCTACTTTTAGGAACATGTAGATATTTTCAAGCAAGACTTACATGTTTACTTGTAAGGCTTCCATACTTATGACCATACTTTCCCTAGAAATCCTCTACATGTCCCTTGAATAAGTCTTAGGGTATATAATGCCTAAACTAGAAAGTAAACACACACATATCCATTTCCAAGGTGAAAACAAAGCAAAAACTCTCCCATTTCCTTTGAAATAGGCCACGGCTCAAATCCATACACACAAACCATCCATACAAATTTTATTTGTAACATTTCTAAGTGTTTATACATCATATCTAAGATAACCCAAGAAGGTTTGAAGGTTTGGTTTAAGGTTTACAAGAGTTAAGCAAGCATGATTCAAGATTAGGGTTTCACTTGAAATTAGGGTTTTCAAGGGTTGTAAGCTAGGTTTTGGTTTCTAAACAAGGGTTTAGATCATATTGTTCATCATCATACATCATATTAAGGTTACCTAAAAACCTTAATCTCTTTATATTTGTGATTTTATGCATATATAATGTCTATGTAGTTAATCACCATCTAGGAACTTATTTACTTGTAAAAATAGATTTTTATACTTGTTTGAGGTTTGGTAAACTTTTATATATGATATATGGATCTTAATATCATTTTATAATGGAGGTATAAGTATTGTACATGTGAGGTTTATGTATAAAAGGTATATATAAACAAGTTACCTAAAAAGTATACTTAAGAAAGTTAATGAACAAATGAGTATGTAAACTCATGGATCTTGAGATTTTTGGACAATCTTTGGACTAATCATGGACTAAGGACCCTAAGGATGTAATACATGTGATATTGAGGGTTGTAATGGACTTGTAACAAAGTGGTTAAGCTAAAAAGTTATAAAAACAACTTTTAAACACATTTTGAGAAAAACCCAAAAGGGGTCTGTTGGAATTCGAATTTTTACATGTCTATTTTATGTTTTTATAAGATACTACATGTCCTAAGGATCGTGGGCATATAAAGAACTCGAAAAACCGATTTATAACGAAGGAGATACGCTAATTTTAAGTTATACGCTAATTAAACGCGTTTATAAAAATAATTTTATAAAAATTACTATTCACATCAGATCTATATATTTTGAAAACATCATTAATATGATAGAACTTTTAATAACAAAGACGTGCTCGAAAGAATCACTAAAAACGGACCTAAAACGAGTAAAATACGACGTTTACGAGTTTACGATAACTAAGTTTATAAAAATAACTTTATAAACTGTCATGAACAGTAAAAAGTACTGTTCACCAGTAGGTCAAAAATATGAAAATGTAATATTTTGATAACTCGTCTTAATACGAAAACGTGAACATAAGAAACGGGCTTAAAACGAGAAAATTATGCACTATTTCCTACTTATGCACTATTTCCTGACGTGAATAGTGTTGGTTCGTTTTTAATATAAATTTTTGCGAAACATTTTTGGATCATTTATATAATATTTATACATGTATTAAACTTTATAAATATTATTTTACAAAGACGATTGAACTATTTATTCGATTATACGAGTACGAACACGGTTATCATTTATCAAACGCGACTTAAATGATATTTCACAAACACAATTAGATGGTGATGTAGCTATATAGAATTATATATGGTAGTAGTTATTCAAAGTACTTAGTACTCATACGACCTATGATTAATTAGGTTGCACTCGGGCGTATTTGTGACGCATTTTTCACGCATTTGATTTACATTGTTAGACTCATCCACTCGAGGTGAGTTCATAGCCCCACGTTTTACATTTTACAATGATTTATAAGTTTTGGGGTGAGAACATGCTTTGTTTTACAATTGGACGCAAGTAACTTTGAAATACTTACTGTTTTGGATATTGCATACCATGCAATACTTACTGTTTTGGATATTGTATACCATGCAATACTTACTGTTTTGGATATTGTATACCATGCAATACTTACTGTTTTGGATATTGTATACCATGCAACACTTACTGTTTTGAATATTGTATACCATGCAATACTTACTGTTTTGGATATTGTATACCATGCAATACACACTCTAAACAATTGCGGTCCTACACTCATACAATTTACAAACCTATGAATTCACCAACATTATTGTTGACGTTTTAAAGCATGTTTTCTTAGGAGATCAATGAGGTACAAGACAAGGGATACATTGGTGGTCGTTATTTTAGAAGTCATTTGCATTAAAGATTTGGTTGCATTACATTTTGGAGGAACATTTATTATGAACTAGAATCTTTGTATAATTTAACAATGAACAAGTAAAGCTTCGGGCTTTTGTAACAAACATTTTGCTAAATCCAATGTATCAGTTTTAAACGACACTTTTAAAAGTCGTTCTTATATATCTTGTGTTGTTGATCTATGAAGTAACGCTCCCAAACCCATATTCCGCTGCGACCCATTTTGGGGGTGTTACAGATTGGTATCAGAGCCAAGGTTATAGAGAACCAAGTCAAATGTTTTGCTGGACTATAACCGTTTTCAAACATTGCATTCATACAAAGGGGTTTTTCACGGGACACACATATACTAGTTGTTTGCATTAGTTGGCCTTACTAGATGCTTACATGATTCATATACTTGTTTATATTATAGTATGTATATTACTATAAGGGCCTTACATATATATGCAAAGATGAGTTTGCATTCTTTCGCATACTCTACAATGATTTATATAAGGGTTATTTTTATAAATATTGGAACATTTCTTTAGGCGAGGTAGTACTATAAGCTCGTAGGTCCTAAACCCTATCTAAACATTAAGCTATCAGATATGATATATTACTATCATTCAATTTATGCCAGGAGCGCATTTTTATATTTACCATACATCATCTCACAACACTCAATTTTCAGAGCACGACGAGGATAACCAAACAAATCTAATCTTATTACTCTTCTGATTTTGAAGATAATGCCTCTAAGGAAAGCACCCAGAACTAGAACCACACCAGCCACAACAACTAACACCACATCTGTCACTAATGCCCAGCTTCAGGCAATGATTAACCAAGGCGTTACTGCGGCTTTGGTAGCACGTGATGCTAACAGAAGCACGAATTGCGAAGACAACCATAATTCAGGAACGGGTATCAGAAGGACTGAACGCATTGCTCGAGAGTGCACTTACCAAGACTTCATGAAGTGCCAACCCTTATTTTTCAAAGGCACTGAAGGAGTTGTTGAATTATCCCAGTGGTTTGAACGGATGGAAACTATGTTTCGCATAAGCAATTGCACTGTGGAAAACCAAATCAAGTTTTCCACATGTACTCTTCTTGGAGTTGCTCTAACATGGTGGAACTCAAACGTTAGGACTGTTGGTCACGACGTTGCATATGCAATGACTTGGACTGACCTGAAAAAGAAGATGACAGACAAGTACTGCCTGAGGAGCAAGATTAAGAAACTCGAGGTCGAGTTGTGGAATTTGAAAGTAAAAGGTACTGATGTACTAGGCTACAATCAACATTTATAGGAACTGGCATTGTTGTGTGTCAGGATGTTTCCTGAGGAGTCTGATAAGATTGAGAAATATGTCGGTGGTCTGCCCGACATGATTCACGAAAGTGTTATGGCATCAAGGCTGAAAACAATGCAGGATGCTATTGAAATGGCAACTGAACTGATGGACAAAAAGATCAACACTCTTGCGGAACGTCAAGCTGAGAATAAGAGAAAACTTGACAACAATGACCAAGCTTAACAACAATCTCCCAAGAGACAAAATGTGGCTCAAGATTACGCCGCTAGGACTGGTGAAAGGAAGGAGTATGCTAGAACTCTTCCATTGTGCAACAGGTGCAAGCTGCACCATAATGGGCCATGTACTATAAAGTGCGGGAATTGCAAGAAGGTTGGCCACATGACCCAGGATTGTAGAAATCCTGCTACCGCTAGGAATCAAAGAACCCTCACTTGCTATGAATGTGGGAATCTAGGGTACTACAGGAGTGATTGCCCGGAGCTAAAGAACCAGAACCATGGAAATCAGGCTAAAGGAACTGGAGCATGTGGATTGGTGCATGCCTTAGGAGGAGGAGAAGCCGATCAAGACCTTAATGACATAGAGGACGATATCAGTGCTTAGACTCTATTCCTTTAAGAATTCTCGTGGTATTTCCTCTTAAGTTTCTGTCGTGATTGTATGAATGATTTCAAATTATCTATCAAATCAATGTATTTTGTCAAGTTTACTTTAATTCTCTACTTATTTATATAAGCCACTCCCAAAAATATCATGAAATCATGACGCTATTTTAACGAAAATGAGCAATGCATCGTTAGTCCTTAATTATACATGGCCTGATCAACTATGTACAATTCAGAAAGGATCATGCCATGCTGAGAGTAGTCACCTTAAAACTTCTTGTCAAGAAACAATTTCCTATTTATATCAAGTTCTACGTGCGTATTCATAAAACGTATCTATCACAAGGAACCAAACTAACAATCATAATAACTAAGTAAAATCTTACACCATCTTACAATAAAGCCGACATCATCTTATACCAAATCCTAAGCCAAGAAACCGAGACACATCACTAAGTCACCCTAGGATAATTCGCTATCAAATTTTCTCGCCAAAAGAGTTATGCCGATGTGAGACGTTAGCCTTTAGAATTTCAAGTTGACAACAGAGTTATGCTTAAGGTATCACATTAGAAAGGAGAAGTACGCTTTGGCAAACGGGGGAAGCTAAACCCCATGTATGTTAAACCATCCAAGGTGATGGAAATGGTTGGATCCGTTGGTTACAAGCTTGAGTTTCCTCAAGAGCCGAGCAAGGTTCACAATACATTTCACGTATCCAACTTGAAGAAGTGTTATTCCGACAAACCATTTTCCGTTCCGTTGGAGGGACTCCACATTGATGACAAGCTTCATTTGTCGAGGAACCAGTAGAAATCATGGATTGTGACATTAAACGATTGAAACAAAGCTGTATCCTAATTGTCAAATTTCGAGGTAACTCTGGGCGATGCCCTGAGTTTACATAGGAACGCAAGGATCAATTTCGAAAGAAATATCCACACCTCTTCATAAGACCGCACCGGCGTCAAGTGTTGCGTATTAAGCCTTGAGGACAAGGCTCATTTAACGGGGGAAGACTATAACACCCTGTGTTTTAGGTTCATTTACGACGTCAATAAATTCACTATTTATTTGTAGTGTTGTACGCGTTTGCTTTTAAATCGTAATCGTTAAGTTAAATCGCGTAAGCTAAAAATAATCGTTCAATGTAAACGGGCATCAAACAATTAAATGTTTACATCAAGCAAGTGTTAAGTAATTATTTGGAGGATGATTATTAACTTTATACATTTTATTTTTATTGGTTACGTAAAGTGTTTACGTTTTGCGATAAAATACGTTTAGGCATACCCGGAACCACCAAAACCTTTCTACGCCTCAACAAATATTATTTTTATACCTACTACCTAAAGTTTTATTAAAAAGTTTACCCAAGTTATCATTGTTGGTCAAATGGTACATGAAATAAACTAGCTAAGACATAAATACTTCAAGTATTTACCTTATATGAAAAACTACATCATGTAACTTGTAAATAATGCATGATATTTATGTAAAATATCAAAAATACTTCTAGTACTCTCTCCCCCCCCCACCCTAAATTTTGTGCATATGAGGTCTAAGGAGACAAGAAGCACACAACTAAAACACTAGGAACCATGTACTACAACAACTAATCAAGACTTGGACTAGAAACTAGACAAAAACCATCTTCTCAACTCCCTTTTTCCTCCATATAGTTTATGTCCCCCCCCCTGACCATTTGGTCTTTGAAATACTTCATTTGACTAGCCTTATATATATATAAATTATGAACTTCAAGAGATAAACACACAAGTCTTTCACTTAGCCAAAAACAAAATCCACCTCTCTTGTTTCTCTTGTCTAGCAACGACACAAAACACCCAATTCAAACCATCCATAAACTTTTATTCTACAACACATACAAGCATTCAAATTTCATATCTAAGATACCTCAAGGTGTTTAGAAGGATCGGTTTATGCATTTTCAAGGTTTAAACAAGGAAAAGCAAGATTAGGGTTTTGTGGTTAATTAGGGTTTCAAATCTTACAAGCTAGGGTATAAAATCTAAACAAGGGTTTAGACCATATTTCTCATCATCATACATCACTCTAAGGTTATCTAAAAGCCGTCATCTTTTCATAATTATGATTTTATGTGTATATATGATCTATATAGCAAAAATCACCATTAGGATATTTTTAAACATGTGGAATGGATTTTTACTTGTGATCAATATTTTGTATACTTTTACATATGCTATGATGTTGGTAATATCATGTTAAAATGGATTTATAAGTGTTGTACACTTTTGATTTATGTACAAACTTGTTAATTAGGGTTTACTTAATAACTTGTAATTAAAAGTTACAAAATAAGTGTGATTTAAAGGTGTTATCAAGGACTTGATACTATGGACTTTTGGACAAGATATGGACATTATTATATGTAACATATATGATAAATAAGGTTATGGAGGATTGTGGAAAATTTACTAAGTTATAAAGTACATAAAACAAGTGATATCAATAAGTATACATATTATTTACAAAGGGACTATTTTGGTTCGTGTTTTATGACAGCCCTATCATGTTTTATAAATATAGTACACCTCATGACGATTCCAAATATGTAAAGAACTCGAAAAACCGACTTATAACGAAAAAGATACGGCAAATATACGTTTTACGTTAATACCGGATTTATAAAACAAACTTTATAAAAGCAAGTTATAAAATATTTCTAAAATATAAGGTTTAGTATTTTTCACAGATCCTACATATTTTTAGGATTCCAAAATGATAAGAATTGTAATTTTTCAATCAATAACGAAAGAGTTACGAATTTCACAAGTTTACGATAATAATACTTTTATAAAAATACTTTTATAAAAAGTTACTGTTCATGACAGAAACATTTATTTTTGTAAACCTCATAAATAAATAGAACTTTCAATTACGAGAACGTGCTCGAAAGAATCGCTAAAAACGGAGCTATAACGAATAAAATACGACATTTACGGGTTTTACGTTAATTAAAGTTATAAAAATAAGTTTATAACTGGTATGAACAGTAAAAATCACTGTTCATCAGAGGACTAAAAATATGAAAACGTCAAATTTTGATAACTCGTCTTAATACGAAAGCGTGGACATAAGAAACGCAAGAAACGGACTTGAAACGTGAAAGTTATGTCATTTTTACCAAAGGTATATTTATAAACGTTTTAACTTTATAAATATGATTTCACTAAAACAATTAGATGGTGATTAGCTATATAGAATTATATATGGTAGTAGTTACCCAATGTGATTAGTACTTATACGACCTATATTGGATTAGGTTGCACTCGATCATTACCGTGACGCATTTTCTGTGATACACTTGATATTCGCTCACTCAAGGTGAGTTCATAGCCCCACGTTTTACATGATTTGTTTTATAAGTTTTTGGGGTGAGAAACATGCACTGTTTTATAATTGGACACAAGTGGATAAGTTTTACATTATGATTACGTGTTGCCTAAGTAGCGATAACCCTAGTTGAGCCCATTATCATGAACTGTCAGTTACTGGATTGTGAGCGCGAATGTTATGAATAGATCTATTGGGATTGACATCCCCGTTCGGGTGATTAGCTATCACTGGGCAAACGAACGTATACCATGTCGAACATAGGATGTTGCGGGTTAGAACATCATCACGGGCAATGTAGGCCATTTATATGGTATTCATTTATGTCGAGCTTCAGTGTCATGAGCTTAGGGCAACGTAATTACATTTATATGATGTCTGCATCTGTTGCATTATCATACACTTGGGAAATCTTGTGGTCCTACAATATACGATTTATCAAACCTATGAATTCACCAACATTATTGTTGACGTTTTAAAGCAATGTTTTTCAGGAGGTCAATAAGCACGAGGTGCAAGGGATACATTGGTGGTTTTGATTTGGATATCATGCATTAAAGATTTTGTCGCATTACATTTTGTATATCTGTTATGGGCTAGAAATCTTTGTATTTTGAACAAGTGAACAAGTGAAGCTTCGGGCTTATGTAACAAATACTTTGTTAAATCCAATGTATCGGTTTTAAACGACTTTTTGGTCGTTCTATATATATCTTGTGTTATTGATCTATGAAGTAACACGCCCCGGACCCTTATTCCGCTGCGACCCAATTTGGGGGTGTTACAGATTGGTATCAGAGCCAAGGTTATAGAGAACCAGGTCAAATGTTTTTGCTGGACTATAACCGTTTTCAAACATTGCATACACTGTAAGGTAGACTTCCAACTAATTGGAGCTTTTGCTAGAGTAAAAACATAGCCTGATAATCTTCCGTTTTGTCTAAAATCTCCTCATATCAAATCAAAAAATATCCTGCTAAAAACCCACACTAACTACTTCCATGTTCGAATACTAACCCTACATCGACCGTGTTATGGATATACTATAATATCCATTTCACAGCTTGCCAATGGCCTTTTCCAGGGTTATGCATATACATGCTCACCATCCCAACATCATGACTAATATCTGGTCGAGTACGTATCATAACATACATTAAGCTACCGACAGCATTTGCATAAGGCACATTTTCCATGTATGCCCTCTCTGTATCATTTTTCGGTGACATAGCAGCACTAATCTTAAATTGAGCAGCGAGTGGAGTACTAACTTGTTTTGTCGGTTTGTCGAACCTAAAATGCTTTAAAACCCTTCTCAATAATTGTTTCTGAGTTAAACAAAGCTTCCTTAATTTTCTGTCTCTAACTATCTCCATACCAAGAATCATCTTTGCTTCACCGAGATCCTTCATCTCAAATTCGCTTTTCAACCGAGTCTTTAACGTTTCAATCTCGTCTAGACTTTGAGAAGCTATCAACATATAATCTACATATAGAAGAAGATATAAGAAGGACCCATCTTGTAGCTTTTTCAAATAGACACAATGGTTGTATTTGCTTCTTGTGTACTTCGACTCCATCATAAACTTATCAAATCGTTTGTACCATTGCCTTGGGGATTGCTTCAAACCGTACAACGATTTATGAAGCTTACATACTTCATGCTCTTTTCCAGTAACTTTGAATCCTTCTGCCTGAACCATATAGATTTCCTCTTCTAAGTCACTGACCCGCTCGTTCTCACCCCTCCAAAGTATATCAATAAATGGAAATAAATATGAACACACAACAAGGGATCAGAATCCGCGAGACCAAGAAAACCGGAATCAGTATAGAGTGTTCCCGGGTCGTTATGTCCCAACGAGGCTGGAATGGAAAATCGAGAGACGATTGATGATTGATGTTTGAATATGACAAAGAATGATTGGGCACTAACACTGATAAGCAAATGCACATAAAAATAAGCAAAGAGAATAAGCTGGAACAAGAATCAAAGCTAGAAAAGGCAAAAACACTTAAAACTTTTACACTAAGGCACAAATAAGCTCAAATAAGCTTAAGACAAATCAAATAAGCTAAACTAACTCTAAATAAGCAAATACAAAAAGCAATTAAGCTAAATTAAACAAGATAAACACAACAGTACTAACAACAGTACTAACAGTATTAACTACCAGTACTAACTTGGAGTTAGTACTGCTAGCTTTGAGTTAGTACTGTTAGCTTAAGGTTAGTACTGCTAGTAGATGGAAACAATAGGGTAATTGTCCTGAAAAACATTTTCCTTCCTTTTTTCTTATGTTTTCAAAAAACCTTTTTAGTATGAGTAGTGTATCATATTATCATTAAAAATGCGGGGCTACAAGATTTTCAATTTGATTGTTAAAAAACAGTTGTAAAAACCTTGGATACATTAAAAACTTTTTAGAATTAGGATCCAAGTTTCTCAACATACCATCAAAAATCAATTTGGAAAAATTAAATTTTTGATTCTTAGCCAAACATATAACTGCAGATGCAATATTTGTACCAAATTCATTCCAAGCAGTTGATTTAGAACTTAAACATTGCAAGATGGTATGTATAAGATACTTCCATTGAGGGGAAAAATAAGATTTATAAAAAGTAAGTCTATTAGAAAGATTCTCATATCTCATCAATTGAAGGTTTTCAAAAATTTTAGTATTTGTGAGACAAGCAATACCATCCTCATGATTAAATTGAAGATCCCTCCTCACAAATGATTCTGATATTACTATTGTCATGCCATCAACTTTGGCACGTATTTGTCTTTCATTATTAACTATTTTGGTCTTTGTAGTAAACCAAAACTGCTCAATATAGGACACATAGATAGTTGGACTTACAGTTAAGGCATATCGTATTGGGTTAGCATTCAGAAAGTCCACTATCTCATCAAAATCAGCATTCTCTATGGATTTTTCCAAGTAAGCAACCATGTTATGTGAATCAACAAATTTTAGAGCCTCCATGAATGATAATTGTTGAAGTCGGTGATGAAATTGAGTTTGGGTTTGTGATTGAGAGTATTTAAATGATTAAGAAGAATTTTGGTATGATCGAATACGCTTAAATAGGTAATATAGGAAACCTATAAGCGAAGTATCCCTATTATAGACCAAAAATACCCTCAGCATTTGTAACTCCAACGGTAACCTAGCAGCACTAACTTAGCCAAGTAGCATTAACTTTTTGCCTGGTAGCACTAACTTTTCGCCCAACAGCATTAAGTCATGCCAATAGCATTAACTCTTGAGTTACCAGTATAAACCCTAATTTTATCCAAATAGCATTTCCAATCCATTCCAATCATCAATCTATCCAAACAACACCTAAAAGATTAAGCATTCTAATGCTAGCAGTCAAAAATTGAAAACGACTAACATCAAATGCCTTTGTGAGTAAATCTGCAACATTGTGATCAGTATGAATCTTGATCACTTGAATTAATCTCTTCTTATATGAATCCCTGATGAAGTGATGTCTAATATCAATGTGCTTAGTCTTTGAGTGAAACACTAGATTCTTAACTATGCAGATGGTGTTTTCATTATCAATGAAAATCTTGGTATTCATGAAACTGTATCCATAATCCAGCATCTGATTTTAGATCCATAACACCTGTCCACAACAACTAGATGTAGCTACATACTCTGCTTCAGTAGTAGAGTTGGCAACTACAGTTTACTTCTTGCATTGCCATGAAATCAATCTATTCCTAAGAAATTGACAACCTCCTGTTATGGATTTCCTGTCTAAACTTGCTCGCCATTTGCTCTGTCAGTATAAGAGCGCATCCTAAGTCAAATGGTGAGTCCTTAGGATACCAAAGGCCCAATTTAGGTTGACCTTTTAAGTATCTAAAGATTCTTTTCACAGCATGAAGATGTGAAACTTTAGGTGTGACTTAGAATCTTGCACAAGCACATACAACAAACATTATATCAGGCATAGAAGCTATTAGATACATCAATGATCCAATCATTGATCTATATAAGTGAACATCAACATCTTCAGCTTCTGCATCCTTGAGCAATGGCTTTAAAGTCTCCATGGGTGTACTTGCTATCCTCACAGTTGAAAAACCAAACTTCTTTAAGATTTCATCTACATACTTGTCTTGACTGATGAAAATCCCATCATCTTTCTGTGTTACTTGCAGTCCTAAGAAGAATGTGATTTCTCCTATAGAACTCATCTGGAACTTCTTATGCATTATCTTTTCAAACCCAATACACATCTCCAACCTTGTAGACCCAAAAATGATATCATCAACATATACTTGAACTAGTAGAATATCAACTTTGACCCTTTTAATGAACAAAGTCTTATCTATATGACCTTTGTGAAATCCATTGTCCAATAAATAGGTAGATAAAGTCTCATACCAAGCTCTAGGAGCTTAATGTAGACCATATAATGCCTTTTCTACCTTATATACTCTGTCAGGGAACTCTGGATCTTCAAACCCTGGAGGTTGACAGACATAAACTTCCTCTTTAATCTTGCCATACAGAAATACACTCTTCACATTCATCTGGTACACAATAAAGTTTTTGAATGAGGCATAGGCTAAGAACAGCCTAATTGCTTCAATCCTAGCAACTGGAGCAAAAACCTCATCATAATCTATTCCCTCTTCTTGATTGTAACCCTGTGCAACCAGCCTTGCCTTGTTTTTAATCACAATACCTTTCTTATCTTTCTTGTTCTGTGATCCCATTTGTTCAATGGCCCTCTTTGCCATATGGTAAATCAACAAAGTCACTAAACCTTAGCTGCCTCTCGAGCGTCTCTAGCGAGCTCGTCTCGCTCGCAATTCTACACGCTCAATTGCTTTCTATCTAGCTTGGGATTGTCAGCTTGAATCACCTTCTTGGGTTCTACTTGTTATAGAAAACAAGCAAATAGACAATTATGAAAGTCTTTGTGGTTTATCCTCTATTGCACTGAACTAAACATACCATGGTAAGTCACACTATTTGTCATCCTTTTGGTTTGAGGTGCTGAATGTATATCTCCAATGATTTGTTCAATTGGATGATCCTTGTGAATTTTAGTAGTTAGAATAGGACTGACAGGGATATATGTATCCAAATTAGTCATGTCAGCCTCTGCACCAACATCTTCATCATCATCTGAATAGATAATCTCTTCCAAATTAGGCATATTTGGATCATTAGCACGTCCATAGACTATAGTCTCATTAACAACATTATCCTTTATGCTAGCAGTATTAACAGTTGAACTAACAATATTAATATTGTTAATACTGTTAACATCATTTTCACCATTCTTCTCTTGTTGAATTAATCTTTCAAATTCATCTCTTAGATCTTGATCATCCTGGTCATCTTCTTTACTTGAAACTCCACTTTCTTTCTCTGGAACTTCAGTAACCTTCTTACCAGCATCATCTTCAGTATTCTTTGGACCTTAAGAGAGTGATGGATCAGATGTCCACAATGATAGCAGTATATACTCTTGATCAGGTACTGTCTTCTTCCCAGCTTGACCTGCATCAATATTTTCTTTGGTACCTGCATTACCATTAGATTGATTCCATGCAGCAACTGGCTTATAATTCATAGATTTTGTCAGTGTATCAATATCAAAAAGCTAAGTTGGTCCACTCCATCCCATATAAACTAAACCCTCCTTCAATATCAATTACACTACAACACACATTAACACATAAAAAAACACCATAAAAAGCCTACTTATTCCCTATATACAATACCACCTAAACCCCACCAACCAACCCCACAACCTACCACTTATATACTGACAATCTCAAATACACATTCCCCCCCCCATTAACACCATCAAAAACATAATAACACCCCATTCCCCCTAAAACTTTTAATACAATTATTCATAAAAACACAAACCCAAATAATACAAACCCCACTCATACATCCCATCAAATCTCAAATTAATAATTAAAAATACACATCTATCCAATATACTCTCATCCACAAAAATAAATCACTCTATTTAAATTACAAATCACTCCCATACACATTATTCTACATCGCACCACTACCCTATCTCTAAAAACATGTAACTCACAGAACTGATACCGTCTCTTTCAACTTTAACAATCACATCCAATACACAACCTTAATACTAACTTTTATTATAAATACTGATTTCATCAATACTGTTTAAAAGCTTTAATTATTCCACTTTACTCCTCCAAAGTATCCTATAAACCACCCCCCCCCCCACCAACTCTATATAGTCATAATCTTCCTTACCTCTATTGTCATTATACTCTTTACCCTAAAAGTAGGAACACAAATCCCTGTCAACAATTGTAAAGGATTTTATTCTTTGAGCTTACAGTTTGGTCTTACAAGAGGATCGTTTATGTGCTTTCTCTTCTGGACACGCAAACAACGTACTTGATCATTTTCTAAAAGTGTGTTTGAAGACATAACCTCTGAAACAGATTTCCCCTCATAGTTTGTTCATAGTTTTGAATTTATAAGCCTCACGCCTCTGCCCAAAGATTAGAATTCATCTAATGTAGCCTTTGCAAAGAGATAAGTTAGTCCTCCTGAAGGAGAAACATTCTTCAAATCAACACTGTACATGTTGTTTTTTGTGGGAACTCTAAGCAAGACTTGACTTTCATCAAGTAGCTTAAAAGTCAGGAGACAAAAAACACTTCAGTGTCTGTAAAAGCACACTGTTCTTCTTGTCTCACATTTGTGACATACTAAAAAGGTTAAACTTAAGCTCTTTTAACAAAGTACACTCTTCAAATCCAAATTTAACTGTACTGATTTTTACCTTTACTAGTGATTTTACCTCCTTTGGTGTTCCTTCTAAAGGGCAACATATCCACCATTCATTTTTCATAATCAAAAGATAGGAATGTTTCCAGTCATATGTCTTGAGCATCTTACTTCAATAACGCCTTTCGCTCCACTTCAAGTGTGGATTGACCTGGCAATAAGTAAGAAAACCAGGCTCTCTTGGGACAAGACATTACAAAATACCAACAATAAATGACCTTGGATCTGCCTTGTATATCAAATCATGTAGTCTAAATCTTTTGAGATTCGTTGATGCACTGTTGCGTTGAAGACATGGTCTAATACTTTGGATCTGGTCATCCTAACTCAACATGCTAAGGCTTATCTACATTAGCCTCATTTCCCTCCCTTTTATCACTTATTACTACTTTTGGCCCAACAATAGTAACATTTCCCCTAACAGTATTAACTTTTTCATTAAAATTACTATTCTTATTTGTTGTAAACTTGTTAAGGGGCCTTCTAACATGTGAATGTGCTTTATAAAAAACATTTGATTATGGCCTTGCATTATTCACTATTGGTCTTGGGTAGGTAGTATTAATTGGTCTGACAGTATTAACTGATACTATTGTTCTTGAAGAGTTTTGCCTAATAGTATTAAGTGTTTTAAAGCTAAATTTCATTAAGATTGCTCTTGGAACAAAAAATTTTTTGGATGAGGGTGAGTCATTCTTTGAGAATTTTGATGATTCACCTTTCTAGCATTGTTCCATGAAGGTTTTTCCACCATTTTCTTTTCATAGTAATCGCAATCTTTGATCAAATGGTTAAAACTGCCACATACATAGCAAGCTTTATTTTTAAACTCAAAATTACTTCCTAATTTCTGAGTCATCAAATTATTCTAGTTTCTCTTGTTACCTTTAGGACTTTAACTATTTTTCCTAGGGTATCGCTGTTATTATTCTGCACGTCACACGCGCACGCGCTCTTCTACTCTCTCACGTCCTAGTGATTTCACATGCTCATTAGATTATAGAAATCTACTTTAGCTTACTAGGTTTTCTCTGTCTAGACTTAGACTCAGTCTCATTCTTATTCTCACTGTCAGATATTCAGTCTTCAATAAGGGTTCACTGTGTGAGAGAGAGAGAGTAGGAGTTTGACTCATAGTCCTTCTATTCACTACGTTGCTGCAGGCCACACTAGTACTGAATCACTATAAATATATTCTTTTGTTAGCCAAGTATCAATTCAAGGTTTAGGGGGGCATAAAGTTCCCAGTATAGGGAGGGGGAACAACATGATACCCTTCACCTATTTTGTACCTATCATTCACCTGGGATCTTATAAAACTCTTGATATCCATAACCAAACACAGTCTCTGAATTTTCACTTACTTGACTATCTAACAGTTTGCTTAGATTCTTAGATGAATTTTCAAACTTTTCTAAGATAAGTTTTAAATCATCTCTTTCTTTTTCAGCCTTTTCAAATTTCTTTCTAAGCTCTGTTAGAGCATTATCTCTCAACTTAATATCAAGTTTTAAAATCTTTATGTCCTCTTTAAAAACAGCCTCATTCTTTTTATACACATCTAGTCTAGCCTCTACAGATTCTAGACCTGCTTTATAAGCTCCTACATTTAATTGAGACTTATTAAAATCTTTTCGAGCGACTCGCTCTCGCGCTGCACATAATGTTCTTTGAGAGTTTCATAAGATTTTAAACATGCTTTAGAACAAGTTGATACCTCAGAATCTGAGCTTGAAGAACTTGAAGAACCTAAAGAAGTATAGGCCATTAGTGCAAAGTTTATAGGTCCTTCTTTAGCCTGGTCACTCCAGTCATACCCAAATCCATCTTGAGCCACCAAAGCTTTTGCATCTGTTGTTTCCACAGTCACATTCCTCCTTACAGGTTCTTTGTTCATGTTCTCCCTTGGAGCCCTGCACTCCCTTGCAAAGTGGCCCTTTTTATGACCGTTATAACATTCTACTTTTGTTTTGTCAAATCCAATAGTCTCAGAGCCATTAGCACCAATCTTCCTTCTAGTATTCTTTAGGAATCTTCTGGCTCTCTTGGTTAACATAGACATCTGCCACTTTAGATCCATCTCTTCTAAATCATCATCATCAATTTGTTGTAAGTCCTGATTATCTAATTGTGGGCTGTTGGATTGATTTGCAAAGAAAGAATAGATCATAGCATCACTCAGACTCTCAGTATTGATAGAGTTAGAACCATGAGCTTGATTGGTACTGCCAGAGCTGTTGGAAGACACAAAAGCTACATTTTGTGAGTTTTGGCTTGAGCTTGATGACCCTTTAACTTCAGTTTCTTAGATTTCAGAATTGTGTAAAGGTCATTCCATTTGGGGGCTCAAAAGTATCTAAATTCAGATTAGTTCTCCAGATCAAGGTATGAGTCTTCATTATGATAGGAGACTTCTTAATACTTTTCCAGATTAATCTCTTTTTGAGAAATAGTTTTCACCAAGAATCTTTACCTGGGGGGGGGGTTTGACTGATAAGTTTGAAAAAAAAAAAAAAAACCAAAAAAAAAAACAAACCCTATCATAGGTTTGATCAAGTCCTTCTGAGCTTGATCCATTGAAATTCTCATATTGTTGCTTTAGAAGTGTCTTCTGAGTTTTCTATGACTCCTTATTACCTCCAAACCTCTTCTCAATTGCCTCTATCAGTGACTTGGCATTTTTGTAGGAGTTGAACTTTAGTTGATGTTCATTTGGAAGAGCCATCAACAATGTACCTCTTGCCTTTAACTCATTCTTCCTTGCTAACTTCTCTTCTACAGTTATAGGAGGATATGTTTGCTCAACACCTTCAACAGTTCTCTTTGGTGGAGGTGAGTCACCATTTACTATTACTTCCCAAAGAGCATAATCTGCCATTAGGAAGTAATGTTCGATCCTTATCTTCCAAAGTTCAAATTCTCCTGGATTGAGCACTAAAAGTTTTGCAGCAGCAACCATTTGTGTAGATACTAACTCCATGTTCAAATAAATAGATCTGGTAAGTGTAGATTGTTTCTTCTTATTCAAAGTTTCCCAACAAGCTCTGATACCACTTGTTGATCCCTTTTGAATAGATCTTGCTTAACTTGTAAAAGGCTTAGTTGTATTGAATAAGTCCAAGACAACTATGGTAGAAACTTTGATTGAATATATCAAAGACTATGCGGAATCTAGTCTATGATACTAAGAAAAATAAGCAATAAAACAGTGACAAACAAGATTGTATAATACCAAACCTTAAGCCTCAATATATTAATACGACACTCTGTTTGTGTTAGCGGTTATACAAAACCTTGAAGCTTAAATGGCTGTTATAATGAGATGTTAAACTACATACCTTAGTGTCTCCTTTTATACACCAAGGAACCTATAAGCTTACAAACGTTTATATTCTATCTATCTTTTTCCTAAAATATTTAATTCTTATCACATAAGCAGTACTAACATATACACTAACATTACTAACTTATAAATCGCTGTAGTAATATTTATAGTTTAACTTGTACCCTAGCAGTAGTATCTTACCTCTGCAGTGTTACTGACTTTGAATTTCACTTCAGTCTTCTTTAACAATAAAAACTAAAACCAGCAAGTAGTAAACTTCATAACTAGCAGTTGTAACTTAAACAGCAGTAGTAACAATTAAGATCCTGTATTCCTAACACCTACCATAAGTAGGCATTACATAAATCCTCCCAGAGGACCCAACAACATAACCCTTAGCTCACTAAACCCTAATTCTATTTGGCATGATACCCCCAGGGTACGGCGATTACAATGGGGCCACCCAAACAAATGCAACCTGCAAAACTTCCTGGGGGGCTGAAATCGGACATTCTTCAAGACCTAAGTATGGAGTGTTCACAGTGATTCAGTCATGGCAATCATAGTAGTAAAATAGGCAATGAAGTTATGGAAAACTGTCACATGTTTATCACGAATCTTCCATAAGTCACATTCATCATATCATCCGACCTCACTGTTATCACATCAATGATGGCACTTAGAAACGGTCAGTTAGGATATACATAGAAGGCTGTCGGCTCACTCTCGGCGCGCTCACATAATCGGCGCGCACGCTCTCTCACTCCGACTTCAACAAGCTACTTGAGCACATTAGGTCGCTTCTATGCTACCTACAACACCATAAATTGGCTTCTCAGGTGAGAGATCCTACCTTGAAGGCGTAGTCGATCTCATACTCACAGTCGGATCATATCCACTATTAAGGACAATCATGTTACAATTCCACATTCTTAAGTCTACGTCCAAGTACAACGTTATACTCGATGAACGTCATCCAAATCTCAACTATGAAGTGTTAACAATCAGATCGACTCGCGCGCGCGCGCGCGCTCATTACCTACAAAGAGGGAAATTGGCAATAGTGAGGAGAGGACTCCTTGCAGTGACGCCACTAGCTTTAAGGGCAACCGTAGAAGAAGCAACATATAGGAGATGCGTGAGAAAAACATATTTAAGAGGCCACTCTCAAGTAGCAGATAGTCATCATCAACCCTGAATACCCAGATCAACCCATCACGATTGATTGCCAGCCTATCACCACAAGTTAAAAACCAACTCATTCAACTACTAGCAAATAGCCTTGACGTCTTTGCTTGGAAGCTAAGACTTAACGTCGTCTAAGGGAACTAGCTAGCATTGCCTAGGCTCAACAAGTAAGCAACACCTATTTGACAGATAAGAAGCAGTCTTTCTCTGTACGGTCTTAGGCGATGGATTATCAGGTCACGACTTATCAAGGCAGGCATTTCTTACGACCTGGTACAGTACCATACTTAGGTCGCAAACCCTGTCCTAGTCAAGAAAAAGATCACGTTACAGGCGTATATGTGTCGACTTCGCCACCTAAACAAGTCTTGCCAAAGGGAAAACTAAACATTACCTCGAATCGACTGAAAGGTGGGAGTCCCTAGCTGACTTAAAAAAACAAATGCTTATTGATGCCTACAATAGGTACCATCAAATGCTGATGAAGAAATTTGACAAGGAGACAAACCTTTTACACCAACCAAGGCATATTTTGCTACACAAAGATGCCCTTCGGTCTCAAGAACACCTACACAACCTATCAAGCACTAATAGACAAGTAGTTCAGAGCTCAAATCGGCATCAACCTGAAAGCACATGTCGATGATATGGTCATCAAGAGCAAGATAGAAGATGCCCTATTACATGACATCATTGAAACATTCCAGAACCTTCGAAGGATCAACATGAAGCTGATAAGCACATCAAAAGATAGAATAAGCACAACAGATATTCAGGACCGAATAAGCTTGAAATAAGCAGAAAATGACAAAATTAGCTACTGAAGTTGGCTTATCAGAACCGAATAAGCTTGAATAAGCCGTCAAAAAAAGCTGTCGGAATAAGCTGATGTGATAAGCTGTCCGAATAAGCTCTCCTAAACAACACTAAATCGTTCCCTTAGCTCTGATACCACTTGTTAGGTCTTGAATTTAGGATCAATAAGCAATAGAGTATGTGTTTAGGTGTTGTGTGTGTGTTTATTCTAGAGAGAGAAAGATGGAAAGTAGAGAGAAAGAGGGAGAAGGAGGATTAGAGAAAAGATAAGAATGAGATTAGAAGACATACCACACTAATGAGGTGGTGATGAGGTATTTATACGCAATTACAAGAAAGAGCAAGGAGCTATTGTTTCTTAGCTTTTAGCTATTTGTCAAGTCTAGTGACTTTAGTTAAGTCACGAGCCTATCACCTAACCTATTACACCATATTATTTCTCTATTTATTACAAGACTTTTATCTCAATAAGATCGGCACTTTATCATTCCTAACAAGTAGTCTCCATGTTATTTTGATCCAACCAATTCGGGTCATTAGATTAGTTTGCTTATCGAGTATGTAAAAGTCCAAGTGTAGGGGTGATCTATAAACCCTAAAAACAACTTAACAAACACTTCTGATATCAAGGGTTTAACATTTTTAACAGATTGTACACATTTTTAGGATTCCAAAATGATAAGAATCGTAATTTTTCAATCAATAACGAAGAAGTTATGAATTTCGCGAGTTTACGATAATTAACACTTTTATAAAATAAATTTTATAAAAAGTTGTTGTTCATGACAGCAACATTTTTAGAAAAACATCATAAATAAATAGAACATTTAATTACGAGAACGTGCTCGAAAGAATTACTAAAAACGGAGCTAAAACGAATAAAATACGACGTTTACGATAATTAAAGTTTATAAAAGAAATTTTATAAACTATGAACAGTAAAATTTACTATTCATCAGCAGACCCAAATGTATAAAATGTGATAATTTTGATACATTTTTCAATTACAAAGACGTGCTCGAAGGAATCGCTAAAATCGGGATTAAAACGAATAAGTTATTACGTTTACGAGTTTACGACAATTTAAAATTTATAAAACGTCATGAACAGTAAAAGTACTGTTCATCAGAAGGTCTTAAAATATAAAAATGTCATATTTTTATATATCATCTTAATACGAAGACGTGGACGTAAGAAACGCGCGAAACGGATTTAAAACGGGAAAGTTACGCTATATTTACTAAAACGATAATTATAAACGTTTTTACCTTATAACCATGATTTCTAAATTACAAATAGATGGTGATGAGCTATATAGGATTATGTGTAGTGTTAGTTATTCATAGTGCTAAGTACTTATACGACCTATAATTATTTAGGTTGCATTTGGCGTATTTGTGACGCATTTTCAGTTGTGATTTATAATATTGATTCACCCACTCGAGGTGAGTTCATAGCCCTATGTTTTTACGATTTCTATAATTTACAAGTTTTGAGGTGAGAAACATGCTTTGTTTTTTAATTGGACGCAAGTGGACATTTTATATATTGATTACGTTTTGCCTAAGTAGCTTGAACCCAATATGCCCGGTATCATGAATTGTTAATTTCTGGTTTGGAAGCGCGAGTGTTATAATTTAGATCTATTTGGGATTGACCTCCCCATTCAGGTGATTAGCTATCACCGGGAACGAACGTTATAGCATGTCGAATTTGGGATGTTTCGGGTAGAACATCATGATGGGCAATGTAGGCAATATTTATATTGTATTCATATATGTCTAGCTTCAGTGTCATGAGCTTTGAGAAACGTAATGGCATTTTGTGATATTTATCATGGGGAAATCTTGCAGTCCGGATTTATACATATATAAACCTATGAATTCACCAACTTTATGTTGACCGTTTTAAGCATGTTTTTATTAGGTTAATAAGGTACAAGAAACAAGGATAAATTGGTGGTCTACATTGTGGAGTCATTTCTATAAAGATTTACGTGCATCACATTTTGGGAATATTTGTCATGTAGAAAAATTTTGCATTTTCAAGAATGAACAAGTTTAGTCGTTGAGCTTTTGTGACAATACTTTATTAAATCCAATGTATCATTTTCAAACTACACGTTTAGTTGTCGTTCTCTCATGTCTTGTGTAATTTTATTATGAAGTAACGCTCCCGGATCCTTATTCTGTTGCGACCCATTTTGGGGGTGTTATACAAACCGCTCTTGCCATCTCCACAACTGAAGCGGAATACGTAAGCACCAGAAAGGCATGTGAACAAGCTCTATGGATGAAACAAGCTCTCATAGACTATGGCGTTAGGTTAGATGACATTCCAATAATGTGTGATAATAAAGGGGCTATAGACTTAACTAAGAATCCCGTTTAACACTTACCAACAAACCACATTGAGATTCGCCATCACTTCCTTCGCGATAATGTTCAAAAAGGAAATAGCTCTATAGAAAAGGTCTCATCGGAAGACAACATAGCCGATATTCTAACTAAACCACTTAAATGTGAGCCTTTTAACTACTTACGTCTAGGTCTAGGAATAATGAAACAAATTGATTAAGTTTTCGGCATAATAAAGAAATGATAATCATCAATGAACCATTTGTCAAAAATCTAAGTATTTTTTTTAACAGGGGGTGGCCCCCTTAATTCATAAAGGGTGGCTCCCTTAATTTAAGGGGACCACCCACCTGACTGACAAATTTTTTATTTTTTTATTTTTCTTTCCTCTGTGTCTAGGTTTCTATTTTACACAAAATCACAAGATTGGGAAAAGTTTATAAGCAAACTTTTATAAATTCTCCTATCCAAATGCATATCTCATTATACATATATACAATAATATCAATCTATTATTTTCCAAAAAATATTTCTCACAACTAGGAGCACATGAAAATTAATTTTCATATATTATTGAGATAGGCTAAAAATATTTTTCTTATATGCATAATGTTCTCTTACTTATTGTCAAAAGTATATAATCTAATATATATTTTCGACAATCTTGGTTGAGCAAAATTAAATCAAGGATCACTTGGATTATTTCTTAGGTTTTACATGTCTTAGTGTCGAAATAATCGCTACTCCACATTTGTCGCACTTAGGCACACACTAGGATTTGCATAAAAGTTTGGTTCGTTTTTAACTTAACCCCCTTATCAAGGAAAATTCTTTATGTATTATATCTAGTTACTATTTCATATGTTCTTCACCCTTATGATCTTCAATTCATATATGAGTATATGCCAAAATTATGTGAAATAGGTTATCCTACATCTTGTCATACATATGTAGAATGTAGAATGTTGAATGCTTAAGTGCTATGTGCTAAAAATCTTAATAGCCATAAAAGGATGGACTTGCTACAAATTAACCACTAAAACAGAAACCCTCACATAAAATTTTGAGAAAAATCAAATTTTGGGAAATCTGGTAAATGCCAGTAGGCGGCCCCCTTAATTTTAAGGGGACCGACCCCTAATTAAGGGGACCAGCCTAGGCAAACACGGGTAAAATAGTATTTTCACCTCCCTTTAACCAGATACCCTCTAGACTTAGCTACCGTTTCCCTAAATTCATAAACATTTCTTGGATTTGATCCTTTAAATGTTCGTTCTTTCTAATTTAAACATTTCCTCCACTATAAATACATTCTCATCCATCATCATCACAATCATCCTCACCAATGACATCTCCTAACAAACCCACATCTAAACCATCATGGGTAGCCAAAATAAGTGTGAAACCTATTTAGAGGAAGAAACTAAACCCTTGTAACACATCCAATGTGCTCAATACAACTTCACCAATACCAAAACCACTCACTCCTCACTCCTCATCATCAACCACCTCATGAAAACAATCAAAAACTAATCCAGTAACATTAAACCAAATCCTTTCATCAAGAACACTACCATAACCAACATCACCACAAAGGTGTATCACATCCTCTATTTCCCGTCGGTCTCAGCCGGGGGCATCATTCACATGTTATCACACTCATAACTTCATCTCAAAGTGACAACCAAACTCTTTACAGATTAAAGGACAACACTCCCACATCACAACAAGTTCTACTCACAATCTCCATCCACTTCCCATCTCACCCATCATCTCTGCGCCGATAAAACTCACACTCAAGTTCCACCTGGTCAAAGGTGACACGAAACTTATACACACATTACCTCCATCTTTACTCCAAGTAAAGAAAAACCTAGTTGATGACATTAATCTACTACATGACCCTATCAAACCTCATTACCAAATGCATCTCGTCTCAACAACAAAACCAACATACCCCCCCCTCCACCCATCACCTTACTCTTCCAAAACCAACTTACACACTCTTAACATGAACCACTGAAACCCATGTTGGTATTAGTTTCCCTTGGTTTGCAAACACCTTCACCCCAAAAACATTCCTTACTTTAATGAGGATATCATTGGATTAAATTCCTCCCAACTCGACCCACATCCACCTCTTAAGTCAAAGAACTACCCTTCCACCAGCCGCCTCCTCCGCTCCAAACCGTCCACAGAGCATACCAACATAAACTTCATAATATCCATACAAATAATCGCAAAAACCCTTTTGTGTCCGCAAGCGCGAATCAAAAATCCCATATTCTATTTAAGGATTTTCTTTTATGATTATAATAATGCTTCTAAAGCATAATTTGTTTTTCTATTTAAATGTAAGCTTGTGTGTTTTGTTTAAACACATTGTCCTAAATGAAAATGAAGCAGCATATTTTGGTTTGATGTTTTGCACTGTTCATATTTCCTTCCTTCGGGCTACATGTGGAAGAAATTTGTATTGTTCTAACTCGTTTTTGTAGCCAAGAAACCATAGCTCGATTCCTTGGTGCCCTCGAACGAGGGGGAGCACACATCAAGGGGGAGCAATTATTCCGTCGATCTAACTAGCAATTCTCGACGATGTCTTTTTGATTCTACAAAAAGGGGGAGAAATGACATGAAACTCACTAAATACTTGTTTAAAAATAATTTTACATTTAATGAGTTTAAATTTTGTAATCATCAAAAAGGGGGAGATTGTTGACAAAATATAATGCCTAAAAACATTATTAATATTTTTCACGTCTTTACGTTTTGATAATCACAAAATATAAAAACGTTCAATGTAAAATTAAACATAAACAAATAATTAGTAGTAAATTTTCCTTTCGATAATTATATCACTGAAAGGTATGAATAAATAAATGCTTAATGCATTTTATGATCAAAGGAAATTTTTATTCAACCTCAAACTTTTATAAAATGTTGTAAACATTTTTATAAACATTACAAAACATTTTCTACAATTAAAAGAAATGTTTTATTCAAAATAAACATTTTGAAATTCAAATTTTCGGACCTAAAACGGCTAGAAAAGTTCCAGAAAATTCCCCCCTACACAAAAGACAAACTATGGAGGCCCTAGTCTATGGAGGCCCCCTTAAATACACGGGCGACCCTCTTAATTTTAAGGGGACCGCACACCTATTTAAGGGGACCGCCCCTAGGTAGACGCTCTCCCAGTTTGTCCTATAAATACTAGACTTTTCCCCACTATTTTCTTACATTTTGCACTCATTCTTTCTGCCCAAAACAGCCCACATATCCTCTCTAAAATCCTTTGATCATTTAAACATAAAGCTTTGTTTCCAAGTGATCCAAGCTCAATTTCACAAGTGCAAGGGAAGAATACTTTCATCATCAAGTGAAGAAGTATTACACCTTTGTGTGTTGTTGCAATCTTATTGCATTCATATCATAACTTGTAAATCTTTTGTAAATCAGTGTAAGCAACGTTGTGTACGGTTTTATCCTCCATAAGGGAGCTTGTTGACATAGTGAAGAAAACTCTCGAGTTAGGTGCTCGGGGAGTGGAGTATGGCGAAGAGGTGCTTCGTTGCCGAACCACTATAAATCCTTGCGTTATGGTTTGATTGTTCTTACTCTTATCTCTTGTCTTGCATTACTTTCTCATACTATCTTATTAATTGTTTAGATCAGTATATTGTTTATATTGTGCAAGTATTGAATTCACATAAAGTTGAAATTAAATTTTTTACAAACACTTTAAAACCTTAAATTAAAAAGCGGTAAACTATTCAACCCCACAAACCCATTAAGCAAAAAAGAACTTGACTCACTAATAAGCTATTAATAAGCTTAAATAAGCAAAGACAACAACCCAATAAGCCGAATCATGGGCTTTAAGCCACAGTTTGGGCTCAAGTGTTGGGCCGAAACCCTTTAGCTCATCCGGGCTCATTAGTTAAGCCCGATAAGCCAAAAATGCTTCAAATTAGCTATTGGTTCACAAATAAGCTATCAATAAGCCATTTATAAGCCAATAAAAATAAGCCAAACCATGTGGCTTATTACTTAAGCTCACGGTTTGGTCTTTGTTCATGGGACATGGCTTATTAAGCCCGTTATGCATGTTGGGCTTATTCCCTAAGCCGAATAAGCTCAAGTCTACGTTCCCTTCACGAAATAATTAATGAAATAAGCAAAGAACAATAAACCGAATGCACAAAAAGCTAAAACAAACACCTTTTTGTTTCCCTTTTATATATTTTCGAACCAAAACTAAACCCTTTTAAGGTTTATGAAATTTTTAAACCTTGATTTTTATAAAACGTTTGTACAACCTTTTTTTATGCATTATAAGGATATCAAAGGTACAAGTATTATGAAAAGATGATTACTTACAAGAGATGATAATTAGAAGGTGATTAGTGACTAGTTACAACCCAAACGTTGTTTTAAAACTACCCGAATAACAAATGAACCAAACCAAAACACTTTATCTTCAAATGTTTTTGATCAAAATCAAAATATGAAGGGGTTTACAAGGGGTATTTGTTCTTCGGTTGTGAAGGAGAGGAAAAGAGAGAGCACCAAAATAAATCTTGTGTGTGTAGTTGTGAGAAAATGAGAGATGGAATGAAATGTATGTAGACAAGAATTCAAAATGGATCCTATGTGTGAGTTGTGTGGGGTTTGACGCAAAGAGGGGAGGGCTAGGGGGACCGATTAGATCTCTAAAATTTAAGGGAGCTCATGCAAGGTGGTGATTTATTTCCATTGTATGCATGTACACTCAAAAGCTACTAGTTATTCACGGAATATGAAAACACTGAAAAACGCGTAAAAACATTACGAAAAATTATAAAAATTTAAATATAAACTTGAAACGTAAAAACATGACAACTATCGAAAGATTACGGTATATAGCAACCCAGAATGCTTTCGGTAATGATTCTCAGATATACGCGGGGAAACTTCCCGGTTAAACGTAAAAATTACACGTAACTTATAAAATTTAAAATACTAAATGGAAACGGTTAAAATATTGGTCGGAAATTTACGGGGTGTTACAACCTTTCCTTGTTAAAAGAGCTTTATCCTCAAATCTTAAGACGTAACATCTGCCACAGGTGCGGAGTTGGTGAAGAGATGAGGATACTCCTTCTGCATTTGATATTTACGTTCCCAAGTGAACTCAGGACCTCTCCTAGAGTTTCATCGCACTTTAACAATTGGGATACGGATTTGTTTTAGACGCTTGTCCTTATGGTATATGATTTCAATGGGTTCTTCTATGAAGTAGAGCTTGTCATTGATTTGGATTATGTCCAATGGGATAGCAAGTGTTTTGTCGGATAGGCATTTCTTCAAGATTGACACATGAACACTACTATAAACTAGGCTTAGTACTTTTGGTAGTTCGAATTGAATAGCGACAGTTCCAACTTTAGCAATAATTTTGAAGGGTCTAATATAACGCGGTTATAGCTTTCCCCATTTGCTGAAACGTATCACTCCTTCCCAAGGCAATACCTTCAACATGACTTTACCTCAAACTTGAATTTCTAAGGGTTTGCGTCTCACTTCATCATAATTATTTTGATGATCAATTACCCAAATCGTGTCGTAACTGCTTGTTGTCTTTGGTAGCCATGTGATAAAATCCATGTCTATATTTTCCCATATCCAATGGGGTATTTATGGTTGTACCAGTAAACCGGATGGCTCTTGATTATCGTCCCTCATCTTCAAACATGTCAAGCACTTACTAACATAGGTGGCGATGCTTGTTTCCATGTCGGGCCATTAGTGCAACTGCTTAAGATTATGATACATCTTATCTGATCTAGGTGGAAGAAATAGTTAGATTTGTGTGACTCATGCCTGGTTAATTCTCTTAAGTCTTTAAAGCGTGGTAACCAACTCTTGCTCCTAATGCAAAGAGTTCCATCAAGACGATTCTCAAACTCCTTGTCCATACCATAAAGGTTATCCTCCTTAACGTTCTCTTTATTAAGACTTCTACTTATGCCTCATGAATCTGTGGTGGTAGGTTTGAAACTTTAAATTAATGGTCATCACTTAAGGCTCTCGCCCTGAGAGGCTTGGCTCATTCCTTTTTGCTTAGAGCATTGATGACATCAAATAATGTCACTTTATTATATTATTTATCCCATCTGTTTTGCCCACTTTTATATAATTATTGCATTATTTGGTACTTAATTGCTTTGAAGTTGATAAACCCAGTAATTCAGGAGTGTTTTGTAAAGACAATCTAAAAGGCGCATAATTTGGAGCTAAAACGAAGACATTTGACGTATTAGCGCCAAGACTTCACAAGAAAATGCTTTTGACCAATTCCTAATACGGCGCATCCCTTATGTTTACATACGCCGTATCCATGAAGATAACTATTCGAAGATACAGTAAATCAAGTAAATTGGGAAAGATATCACTAATTGATTGAGAACGTAGCGCACAGTCCAAGGAATTCAGCCCAATACGCCGTATCAACCTTGCCAGATATGGCGTATCGAGTCTTTTTCAGACACTATAAATAGAAGACTCAAAAACAAGTTTTTAGTGTGCAATATCATATTCTTTATACCATACTCATTTAAGACGGATTTTAGAAGAGAAGATCAACCACCAAGCTTAAGCATTGATCATAAATCCATAGAAGACATCGTGTAAATTTTACTCTCTTAAATCGTATCAATTTTCATTCTGTTTGATTACGCCTTGTAATAATTACACTGTTGTTGGGTCATACCCTCGGGTATCTAGCATCTTAAGTAAAGTTTCAATGTTTGGTTTTGTTTTAAAATTTGATTTCTTAATTGTTCATTGATTGTTTCAATTAGTTTATTCACCTCATACATTTTATGGTGTTTTAATATTCGACATATCATTCAACTGGATCTAGGATACGGAACAAGTAATCTAGTGATGTTACCATGTGGGATAGCTCTCTCCATATCTGTTTTTATTTTCTGGCCAATAGATACAAAATAACGTCATGTCTTTGTCTTTGATTAATGAGCTTAGTTGGAGGCGGAGGTGGACCCGTTTATTTTCAAACACAACGCTTTTTATTTACGGATAAAGATTTGAATAGTGGACTACCAGTATATAATACACCGGCTAACAATATGTGGGTAAAGTCGCCGTTAGGCTAGGCTTTTCTGCGCATGATCACGCACTAGCTTTGATTCCACTAAGATGAGATTATAATTAAACTAGCGCGTGAGAGCTTTATGCAGAATGCGTTAATTGTAGAGGATTAAGTATCGAGTCAGGTGTTAGGGATGAGTGTCCCCGCCTAAGTCTTAAATGATATGCCCTGATCGAGATAATAAATCATTGACTAAAACAAACAAACCAACATTGAACTGGATTTTAATATGTGGCTAATTATCATGTTCTATCATTTGCTTGTAACCCTTTTTCCAATCTTCTAATTTTCTTCTTTGTGTTTAGTTGTTATATTAAGTTTGATATGGTCTGTCATAACCCAACCTGTGCAGTCTCTCAGGCTTGAAAGACCCCCCATATCATTAACAACGAATTAGTATCTTAGATTAACCAGTAAATAAGGACTAATTAGACTACTAATTAAAATACTAACAGAATTTTAGATTAATGTTTCACACTCTTTCATAGTGTTTGACACCCAACTTTACCTCCGGTGGCAACCCATCTTGACCGGGTACACTGCTCGTAAAAGTGTATTGTTTTAAAAGGTATCTTGTACTGCTAAATAAAAATTTAAAACTTTGATGAATTACATAATTGACGCTTCCACACAACACATCAGGTTTTTTTGCCACCGATGCCTAGAGTGAATTTATTTAATAATACCTTATTTAATTTGTGTTTTAAAGTTTAGTTTAAGATTAATTTGCAAATATTTGTGGTTTTTGTTTGGGTGTTTGATTTATTTGCATTGTATATTTTGCATTGTGAGTTTGGTGTCAATATTACAATTTGTTTGTAGAACATCTAGTCAAATACTCTTAATACGGCATATTCATTTTCTTCTTGGATACGGCGTAGAAATTTTTTCATCAAACCAATACAAACGTATTCGACTCTATCATCAGATACGGCAATATTTCAGTTCACTGTAAAACGGCGTATTAGCTATTTAACATGAATTATTTAAATTCTGTTTGCATTTATTCGCATTGTGTGCTTGTTTGTGTGTTTAATTTCCTGCATTGTATATTTTGCACATTGTGTGTTTGTGTGCATTGTTACAACCTGCTGTAACATTCTGAGTCGAATACTCAGTACGACGTATTCATTTTCTTGGATACGGCGTATAAAAGTTTTCTAAACCAATACAGCGTATTCGACTCTATCATCAATACGACGTATTCAGTTCACTGAATACAGCGTATTAGGCTATTTGACAATTTTTTCTAGCAAATTTATTACAGGTTAAAATGGACAACCCCAATATCACTATGAAGGAATACATCAAACTTCAAGAAGAAAAAGCTCTTAGTCACGGTGAGACGTTTAATTGGCAAACTGCCACATACGATAAGATGGAATATTGTGAAGATGAGGACGATTGCTTTACAAATTTCGAATCCGAATTCCCAGCTATAGTCCTTGATGATACATCTAGAGAAGCGCTCTCTTGGGAACCTACGGTAAGTCCTCTTAACGACAATGAAATTGACTTTTGAATATCATTTGATGAATCCGACGATGAAGATTACAAGGTAATTTATGACAAAAATTTATTTTCTTATAAAATAATTTTTATCAACGATTTAAAAACGGATTTAGAAAATGAAAATGAAAAAATCAATATGCCTTTGTTTCCGACACTCGAGCTTGAGGTTAGTTATTATAATGATTTAGACT
Organism: Tanacetum coccineum; assembly: GCA_026074375.1. Classification (NCBI taxonomy): domain Eukaryota; kingdom Viridiplantae; phylum Streptophyta; class Magnoliopsida; order Asterales; family Asteraceae; genus Tanacetum; species Tanacetum coccineum. The sequence continues at coordinate 86,074 of BQNB010001025.1, forward strand.
TCTTTAAAGATTTTGAGAACGAATTTCCAGCCATTGTTTACAATGATGCTCTAACGTTTAAATCAGATTTCTTAACTGAACCTACTGAAAGTCCTCAATATATCGATGAATTTAATTTAAAAAATGAAACATCATTGTCCGAATGTGATGAAAAGGAACAAAACGTTTTATACTTTAATGATTTATTGCCTTTTAATTTGATTTATCCCGATGATCCAAAATCGGATACGGACAATGATAATGATATAATCGATATTGAGCAACCTTTAGGGGATATGTCTGTCATACCCTTACCTAATGTAATAAATGTTGATACGCAAGGGTCAAATAAGCTTTTGGAAACAAGTCATGATACATCTAATAAATTTTTCAAAATTGAAACTTTTATCAAGAATCTAAATGTTAATATCATGACTTGTAATCATCTTAGCAATGGGATGTCATTCATTTTCCTAATCAAGAATTTGTATGTGCCATTTGGCATCCCGTTCGACCCCAAATTGTTTTATAAGGATGGGATTAAATTGGGGCAAGTCTAACTTAAAGACTTTTCTGTAAACAAAAGTGCTTCCCTGGAGACAACCCGGAATGGTTTGTCGCATTTTAATTGTTTGTTGCACGAGTTTGTCTTCCCAGACACTCTATACGGCGTATCGAACCCCTCTGGATACGGCGTATAGAGATGTCTGGACGTTATCAGTTTTAAAAACTTAATATTTAATTTCCAGTAATTTAATTGTTTTTACAGGAACCATACGGCGTATCCTAGGGTTTGGGATACGGCGTATTGATCCCTGTACAGTTGTGTGTTTAATTGTTTTCTTGTACCATTGTAGCGAGATAGAAATTGCACTTGTCTTCTAATCCTTTATGCAGGACCTTGCTGAAACTATGATATGGTATATTCTAAAAAGGACATGTGTTGAACCTCATTTAGGGGCATGATGAATCCAACTAGTCAACACACTTATTTTGCTAAGATCTCATCTTGGAGAATTATCACAAGCAAACTTCAGGAGCTTTTCCGTTTCTTAAATTCTATTTCCCTTATTATTTTAATTGTTTTATCTATACAACGAGGACGTTGTATAATTTAAGTGGGGGGATGAAGAATTAGAACGTACTTGTCTTCTTTTTTACAAAATAACATGCTACGAGCTTAAAAGTGCTTAAAAATAGGCCAAATTTATTTTTTTAGCATGACTTTTGTAAAAATCACTAGTTACATTACCTAGCGCACTATAACCTTTGATGCATATTGTGAGAATTAAGCCTATTCCGTTTCCAATTTCTTACCTAAAAATTCCACAAAATTATGAGTGTGTCGGTGATGTAGTGGACTTTAGAACTTGGCCTGGTATATCACTCGAGACCGCAATGATTAGTACTATGGATTTAGATGGAGAAACATGTTCAACTGATAAATTTCTAGGATTAAACCAAATAGCCTACATGTCGTAAAAGTAACAAACACACTGGTTAGTTAACTCCCGTGTAACCCTTGATTACTCTCATTTTTAGAGTAAAATCTCCTAGAATAACCTGTTGAGCCATTCCTTTCTTTTTCTACACCATATTATATGTTTCGTTACACCTTTGCACCTTAGCCTACCATATAGAATAAGCCTATTTTAATCAATGTTGCTAGTTGCTTTCGTGTAAAGTTTTGTATTTCCTGTGCCAAAGTAAAAATTTTCTCTCTCTGTAATGGTCGGGAAATTGCACAATGCAATGGGAAAAATATGTAGCTAGTAAGTTTCGCTACTTTCGCGATTATGAATCATGTCCGAAGAAGAAGTGTTACAAGGAAAAGATTATCCGGACGAATTTTGATAGTGAAGACGGTGGAATTAAACCGAGATTTATGATGTATTGCAAAAAAAAAGAAGAAAGAAAAATAGTCGGTTCAAAAGAAGTTTATACCGAAGGAATCACTTGGAAGGATCGAGTATTCGTTGATACTTTACAAAAATCAATGATGTAAAGTCTTGTAAAAAGTGGCTGATATCACCACTTATGTAAAAGTATGTAAAGAGCGGAATGTAAGGGAAGTTGACCGTTATCGGAACGCCAACTTAGGTTGTCTTTGTCATTTCTATGATCAATGCGTCTGTCTATATGTTCGAGTCTTTGTCATGGAACGGTCGGGGAAAGTTACTAGCAACAATACCTTATTTGTTGGCTTAATCTATTTGTTTCATAAATTTTGTTTAACACCCATTTTACTTCCCTTTCCTAGCAACTAACCTTAGTGTCTACTCGAAGGAGGACTTGTTCAAGCATGCATGTCTATTCCATTGTTACGGCCGTGTATGCATGTCTCAGTTGCCTTGTTGGATGATGACTTTCGATGAAAGTTAGAAGCTCCCTACCTTATATCGTTCTTCATCCTAACTGTTGGTTAAACACGAACATGGATGTGATAGGATTGTATATGTCTATTCCGTCATTACGGCCTTGTATGTACGATACAGATGCCTTGTTAGTGTGGTACTTATGGTGAAAGACTGTTAAATGATCAACCCTAAGCCTTCTTAACCCAATTTATCTTTTGACTTGTTTCTCCTTAGCTTTAGCGGTGGAGATGTGTATCCTTGCCAAGCCTATGATACGAAGCTAATCATGACCGAGCAATTGAGCGTAACAATCAAATGTTGCACCCTAGATTAGTCGAGTGATCTGAGTGTTTTCATTTCCATATTTCGTGAGGAACTTAGTTATGTACAGGTGATTAGGACAAAACGATGCTTAAACGGAAAATCCTCGACTTTGGTTGGGATACATTTTCATAAACTAAAACCTTTTTTAAAGTTTACTTGAGGACATGTAGGATTCAAGTAGGGGGATATTTGATGACATCAATAACGTCACTTTATTATATCATTTATCCCATCTGTTTTGCCCATTTTTATATAATTATTGCATTATTTGGTACTTAATTGCTTTAAAGTTGATAAATGCAGTAATTTAGGAGTGTTTTGTGAAGACAAGCTAAAAGGCGCATAATTTGGAGCTAAAAACAAAGATATTTAAAGATTACTAATTTCTGACCAATACGTCGTATCCAACAAAGGAGATACGGTGTATCAACGCCAAGACTTCACAAGAAAACGCGTTTGACCAATTCATGTTGATCCCAATAGAATAGATCTTTAATCCCTTAGCTTGTATAAGGTATAGTTATGCAAGATAAATCTAACACAACTATAGTAGAAACTTTGATTGTAAATATCAAAGACTATGCGGAATCTAGTCAATGATACTAAGAAGAATTACAATGAAACAGTAATGAACAAGATTAATAACAAAACAGTTTACCAAACTTTCAGCCTCAATATAAAAAGAACACTCTTAATAGTGTTAGGTTTATAAAACCTTGAAGCTACGAATAACACTTTTCTAGATATGATTTGATACGATTTTTGGTACATAGAACTCTATACCCTAGGATCTCCTTTTATACACCAAAGAGTCCTAACAGGCTTACAATATTTTCCTAAGTTATCATGATCTTCTAAACAAATAACTTATACGTATCTTTTACAAAAATATCTCATACGTATCCAGTAAGTAATCTTGATAAACAATCTTTATCTTTATTCTTTCTCTTGTCTTTATCCTTCTAACAGTAGAAACTCTTCTAGCAGTTGTAATCTTTCAGTAGTTGTAACCACTAGCATTAACTTTTATACCAGCAGTACTAACTGTGTATAAGCAGTAGTAACTACTTAGAATATTTTTTTCATTCTTCATCAACAGTACTAAGTTACACTAGCAGTACTAACTTTATGCTAACAGTTATAACTTTACTCAAGTAGTACTAACATATACTAGCAATACTAAGTTACACTAACAGTAGTAACTTTTATACTAGCAATATGAACTACTTGGTAGTATTTCTTCTAAGTCTTTGAGCAGTCTTAACTTCCATTAGCAGTAGTAATATATACTAGCAGTAGTAACTGACAGTACTAACTACTTATCATATTTTTCACTAATATCACTAACATCACTAAGTTATGCTTAGCAGCAGTAACTCTAACCTTAGCAACAGTAACTTCTAAACAACTTCAAAAAGTCTTTTAATCCTAACAATTCTCCCCTAAACTTGATGTTCATCTTTTGAATCTTTAAGTTTCTTGATTAAAAGCTTTATCTTCACTAGGAAGATGCATTCAAACATTTCCAGGATTCTTAAGCTGATATGTCATGAGTTTAAGAAGGTGTAGCACATTTCATTCTAATGGTCAGCTTGAAGCTTCTTGTTGAGCATTTCTATGATTGTTGCAGGTGTGAGAGGATATCTCTTTTCTACCAGCATAAAGATATACAGATTCGTAAATCTCACAAAATGTACTCCACTTGAAGAAAATAGCTTCTAAACTATCACTTTGTGTCCTTGTAGATTCCTACATACTTTACTTTCTACATCAGGTTCAAACATCACTTTCAGATCACCCCATAACACTCTCTCATAGCTCTCCTCTAGCCTTTTTAACCCATGCTTAGCTTTAATTAACTTCCAGAGAGTTTCCAAGTCTTCTCTGTCAATATTCAAAAGCATCTGAATCATTGATGAGTTCCTCTTTGAACTTCCATCAGCTCTTATGATTTGAAAGTATCCCATCTTTCCTTCTTTGATGATTTTCCAGTCAACAATGATTGGAGGCTTAGTGGCTAGAGGTATAGCATCAATTGACTGCTATTTCTTCTTCATCAACAACAATCTCCATATGCTTTTTCATCTCAGCTTCTTCTTGGTTCATCATCTTGTTTTGCTTCTTGTATTTTTCTTGTTCTTGCTCTGTGCCCTGTCTTTTTAGAACTGCTTTCTTCTGCTCTTGTTACACTGCCTTCATCTTTCTCTTTACCTTCTTTCACCACTTCAGAATCCATAGATACAAATGAGTCTATCCAACCTATGTTCTTGTCAAAGGCCTTCTGAATCCATAAGTGAATCTAGCCATGTTCTTTAGATAGGTACACATTTGATTTCTCTTTTGAGCTTTAGTTGGTGGTTTTCTTCTCTGCTCTTCTGCTCTAAGTCTTGCAAAATGTTTCTTTCTTTTATCCATGAGCTCTACAAACTGCTTTGACTTTTCTTCAACAGTCAACTCTTCCTGCTCTTGTGCCTGTAATCTTGCAGCTAGCTCATAATCTGCATCTTTCATAGCTTGAACATTATCCCATTCAACAATGTTTGCATCTTTTTCTCTTTATTTTGCAAGTTTCTCTTCTTCTTCCAATTTAGCATTTAACTGAGCTTGAAATTTTTGAGCAATTTCTTCATCAATCAAAATTTGATCTTTCTTTTTCAAAGGCTTCTCAGGTTCTATCATCTTTGCCTTGCCTTTTTCTTTAGCCTGTGAAAGTTGTGATATTTGTGAAGATGATGTTGTTGTTCTAAATTCACTTGGCTCTTGAACTACAACCCCTCTAGCCTTGGGTCTTATAACAGCAGTTGTAGTTGTTGTAGCAGCAGTTGTAACAGCCTTGGGTTTAGCTACTTTGATCTCTATTAAGGTCTGAGCCAGAGTCAACTCATCAACAGTTGTTGTTGTAGCACTAACAGTAGTAACTTCAGCAGTACTAACTACCTTTTCAACCTCAACTTCCTGCTCATCAAAAACTCATGTATCAAATATTAAGTTATCATTATTCCTCCCTTAAGCATTCATCAAACTAAAAGTAACCTCTGCATCAGTAATCAAGATCAGCAATTTTCCTCCCCTGTTTGGATGCATCCTCCTGATCACCCAAACCTTCATCTTCAGAGGATTATTCTTGCAGTTCTACCAACCTTCCTTAACCTTTTAAGCCATGAAGTGCTTGACTTATTCCTCCTTTCTAGTTTCTTTGACCTTCCTTTATGTTTAGTAATCTTTGCAGTTGAGGAGGTCTTTGTGTTCTCCAATGTGTCAAGTACTCTTGCAAGACAGTTGTGTCACCAAAGTTCCAACAATTCCTTAAGTTGCAGTCTATCCTCACCACTAAGAAGTGGATCATTAGAATGTGTAGGTACATGCTCCTCATTAGCAGCCTCATCAGTGATAGGCTCTGTAGAACCACTAGGTTGAGGAACCTCAGTGTCTTTCCTCTGTTTCCTCCTTGGTTGTTTCTTCTGAGGTTGTGATGTAGATGGTTGGATAATAGTGGGTGTGTGTTAAGGATCAGTTTGGTTTTCCGATCCCTTACATATAAGACCGCTTCAGGAAGATTGAACTATCATAGTTGATAATTTAAGGGGTAACTCTCCCAGAAAAACATTTTCCTTCTCTCTTCATATTAGCAAAGACCTTCTTAGTATGAGAAGGTGTAACATAAATTTCTTTATGTTTGGTCATTCCTTCAACTTGTTTAATCTAGGGAAACACTTTTCACCAAAACTGGGGATACATTAGAAAATTTAAACCCCACCTTCAAGTTTTTCTTTTTTTCACCTTATTAATCAAAAAATGTACTTGGGGGAAAAGTTAAATTTTTGTCTGTTTGTGGCAAGAAGGATGTAGTGAGGCTAGTGTACTAAATTCGTTCCGAAGCAGTAGTCATTGCATTAAGGCATTGCAGAATAGTATGGATAAGAAATTTCCATTGAGGTGAAAAGAAAGATTTATAGAATGTAAGCTTTTATGTAAGATTTTCATACCCCATGAGTGTCAGCTGTTCAAAAATTGTCGCATTTGAAAGACATTCAGTACCTTCTAGCATCTTTTAATTGAAGAGCTCTTCTCACACTTGTCTCAATGATGATCACCTTCTTCCTATCTACTAGGGTATGCATCTGCACTTCCCCATTGAGAGTTTTTTGTTAGCAGTAGTCCAGAACTGCTTAATGCATGAAGTATAGATGGTTGGATTCATCGTTAGCACATGTCTGATAGAACTTGCATTCAAGCTATCTTGTAAAGGACTCTTGGTGTTATAATAAAAAAAAGGGGGGGGGGAGGGGGGAAAGAGACTCCCTAGGTTCTTGGTTATACTTATACATTCATACGTTTTTGATATATAGCTTCAAGGTTGTAAACCCTAGTACTACACAGAGTACTCATATTATTGATAATAATAATATTGGAGCTTTTCAGTGATATCATTGTTCATACAGTCACCTGTTTCATTAATATTCTTCTAAGTATTAAAGAGTAGATTCTGCATACTCTTTAGTATTCACAAAGTTTCTACTATAGTTGTTTTGGTGATGTAGCTGATTGGATAAGAGTGGGTGTGTGTTGAGGATCCGTTGGTATTTGTGAACCCTCACCTAATTCTTCAGGAGTTTAAACCATCATAGTTTGAAATTATAGGGTAACTCTCCTAGAAAAACCTTTTCCTTGTCTCTTAGATGCAGATTATGAGCTAGCTGCAAGATTACAGGCACAAGAGCAGGAAGAGTTGACTATTGAAGAAAAGTCAAAGTTGTTTGTAGAGCTCATAGATAAAAGAAAGAAATGTTTTGCAAGACTTAGATCAGAAGAGCAGAGAAGAAAACCACCAACCAAAGCTCAAAAGAGAAATCAAATGTGTACCTATCTGAAGAACATGGCTTGATTCACTCACAGTTAGTTGAGGAACAAAAGCTTTGATGAAGTTCAGAAGGCCTTTGACAAAACCATGGGTTGGATAGACTCATTTGTATTGTTGGGATCAAAAGACTTCATGATGATCTTAGAGTTAATACTGCTACTAAGCATAACTTACTGCTGTTAGTGATAATTAGTGAAAAATATGCTAAGTAGTTAGTATTGTCGGTTCTATGCTGTATATATTCTACTGCTAATGGAAGTTTAAGACTTTTTAGAGACTTGAATAGAAATACTACTAAAGTTAGCTATATATACTAGTATACATGTTACTACTGTTAGTGTAACTTGGTACTACTAGTATATATTAGTACTGCTTGAGTAAAGCTACAACTGTTAGCATAAAGTTAGTACTGCTAGTGTAACTTAGTACTGCTGATGAAGAATAAAGAAAATATTCTAAGTAGTTACTACTGCTTGTACACAGTTAGTGCTGCTGGTATAAGAGTTTAATGTTGGCTGCTTAAATGCTGGAAAGATCTTTCAACTGCTAAAAGAAGTTTTTTACTATTAGGAAGGATAAAGATAATGAGAAAGGACTTAAGATGAAGATATTGGTTTTTCAGATTCATACGGGGATAAGAAGAGCATATTTTGTTAAAAAGATATGTATATATTATTTAAGTTAGAAGATTTGTTGTTATCGATTAGAATTAGGAAGATTTGTAGTTATCTTGTTAATGCGACCCTTGGTGTATTTAAAAGGAGATCAGAGTTTGTAGTGATACATGTACATTAATACGATTTTGATATATAGCTTCGGTTTGTTAAACCCTAGTACTACACAGAGTACTCGTATTATTGATAATAATAATATTAGAGCTTTTCAGTGATATCATTATTCATACAGTTTACTGTTTCATTTATATTCTTCTAAGTATTAAATAGTAGATTCTGCATAATCTTTAGTATTCACAAAGTTTTTACCATAGTTGTTTTGGTTCAATCCAAAATAACTTAACCTTTACAAGCCAAGGAATGGATCTTAAGTTAGGATCAACAAGTGGTATCAGAGCTTGTGCTCTAAAACTTTGATCTAGAAAAAACTAACAAAGAGAACTCTTTACTCACAAGGAAGAGATGGATCTAGAAACTACACAAACCACTATACTGCCAACGTTACCCTATTCTCAAAAAACAGGGTGAATATGATTTGTAGGAGAGGCTAAGAGTTGGATGGAGCAATACTTTCTAGGTACAAGACTATGCTTATGGGAATGTCTAGAGGATTGGTACAAACATCATTCAAACAGTACTCAAACAACAACAAATGTTGATGGTTCCTTAACTTTAGTAATACCAGGCCCTGTAACTACTGAAGAAAAGGTTCAAAAGAAGAATGATGTGAAGGCAAGAAGTATGTTTCTGATGGCACTTCCTAATGACCATCTAATGACATTTAATCAGTACAAGGATGCTAAGACTTTGTTTGCTGTTATACAAACAAGATTTAGTGGTATTGAAGCCATAAAGAAGACTCAGAAGACTCTTCTTAAGAAAATGTATGAGAACTTTAGTGCTCCAAGCACAGAGTCTCTTGACTCTATTTTTAACAGACTTCAGAAGATTGTAAGTCAGCTGGCTATCTTGGGTGAAAATATTTCACAAGAAGATCTCAATTTGAAATTTTTGAGAAGTCTGCCTTCTGAGTGGAATACTCATGTTGTGGTCTAGAGGAATAAACCTAATCTAGACACAATGAGCTTTGATGATCTTTACAACAATTTCAAGATTGTTGAACAAGAGGTTAAAGGAACTGTAAGCTCAAGCTGAAGTTCTCTGAATATGGATTTTGTGTCATCCCCTAGCAGTACTAATGAAATTAATACTGCTTATGAAGTTAGTAGTGCTAACACTCAAGTTAGCCCTGCTAGCAGTCAAGTTAGCACTGCTAGTACTCAAGTTAGTACTGCTAACTTAAGTGATGACACTGTTTATGCATTTTTGGCCAGTCAACCAAACGGGTCTCAACTTGTATATGAGGACCTTGAACAAATCCATGAAGATGACATAGAAGAGATGGATTTAAAGTGGCAGTTAGCATTGCTGAGCATGAGGACAAGAAGGTTTTTCTAGAAAACTGGTAGAAAGATCACTATCAATAGGAGTGACACAGCTGGATATGACAAGTCCAAGGTGGAGTGTTTTAACTGCCACAAGATGGGACACTTTGCAAGGGAATGCAGAGGACCTAGGAACCAAGATAGCAGGAACAAGAATCAAGACAGCTCTAGAAGGACTGTAAATATGGAAGAAACTTCTTCCAAAGCCATGGTGGCTATTGATGGAGCTGGTTTTGACTAGAGCTATATGGCAGATGATGAAGTCCCTACAAACATGGCTCTTATGGCTTTTTCAGACTCTGAGGTACATAATGACAAAACTTGTTCAAAAACCTGTCTAAAAAGCTTTGAAACTCTTAAAACTCAACTTGATGATTTACGAATAGAGTTTAACAAATCTAAGTTCAATTTAGCTACTTATAAAAGAGGGTTAGCATCTATAGAAGAGCAACTTGTCTTTTACAAAAAAAATAAGGTTATTTTTTGTGAGCAACTTGCTGTTCTTAAAAGAGATATCTCATATAAAGACTCAGAAATTAGCATGCTTAAAAGAGAGTTAGAAAAGCATAAGCAAGAAAAAGAAAGCAATCAACTTAAAATTAAATTTTTTGATAATGCTTCTAAGAGTCTAGACAAATTAATAGGGAGTCAGATAACTGATAAAAGTAGAAAGGGTGTGGGGTTTGTAAGCTATAATGTTGTTCCACCTCCCTCTACAGGGTTATTTTCACCTACAAAGTATGATTTGTCTAACTCTGGTCTAGAGGAGTTCCAACAGCCTGAGTTTGAAGGCTATGGACCTAAGACTAGTAAGAGTGTTAGTGAAGATATTTCTAATGAGGTTAGGGAATCTCCTGATGCCCTATTGGTTAAGGAGTTGGTGTTAGATGATAAGTTAGAGAAGAAAACTAATTTTCATACTGTTGCTAAGATTGAATTTGTCAGACTAAAAAAAAGGAAAATACTGTTAGGAACAGGTAAATATGCTAAAATGTATTATGTCACAAAGTCCTAGGGGAATTCAAAGAAACTAGTGATAAATCAGATAGTCACCAACAGCTAGGAAGTGATTTGTGATGTACAATTAATGCTTGTTTGTTTGTGGAAGTTCTTAACTATGTGCAGGCTAAGATGCAATTACCATACTAAGAAAAGGGTGGTATCTGGGAATAATTATACAAGGGCGAATTACAATTATTTTGCTAAAAAGACTCACCCTAGTGCTCAAAAGAACATGGTTCTAAGAGCAGTTTTAATGAAAATTGGCCTAAGATCACTTAATACTGCTAGGCCTGTTAATAAAGCTCACCCAAAAACTACAGTTTATAGTGCTAGACCAATGTCACATTTTTCTAAATCAGCACAATCAACTGTAAAGAGGCCCTATCAAATAAGAACAACATTAACTAACAAAATTTTTAGCCAAAAAGTTAATACTGCTAAGGGAAAATTTTATACTGCTAGGCCAAAAGCAGTTAATACTGCTAGGCCAAATTCAGCAGTAGTTGATGCTGTAAGGGCAAATCAGGTTAATGTTGTTAAGGCCTCAGCATGTTAGATTTGGAGACCTACCAAACTTAATAGTGCATCAATTACCTTGAAGAAACATAATTATGTTGATGCACGAGGCAGATCCAAGTCAGTGATGGCTTGGGTCCCTAAAGGAAACTTATTTCTTTATTTTTATGTGCAGGGTCATCCACAAAAAGAAGATTAAGGATATGTTGACAGTGGATGCTCAAGGCACATGACAGGGAACATGTCCTATCTCTCAGACTTTAAGGAATTTGATGGAGGATATGTTACATTTAGGGGAGGAGCCAAAGGAGAGAAAATTACTAGTAAAGGAACTCTTAAAACTGGTAAGCTTGATTTTAAGGATGTGTACTTTGTCAAGGATTTATAGTTTAACCTTTTTAGTGTTTCACAGATGTGTGATAAAAAGAACAGTGTTCTTTTTACTGACACTAGATGTTTTGTTCTGTCTCCTGACTTTAAGTTAGCTAATAAAAGTCAGGTTTTACTTAAAGTTCCTAGAAAGAACAATATGTACAGTGTTGATTTGAAGAATATTGACCCTAAAGAGTGTTTAACTTGTCTTGTTGCAAAGGCCACACTTGATGAATCAATGCTATGGCATAGGAGGCTAGGTCATGTAAATTTTAAAACTATTAATAAACTTGTTAAGGAAAATCTTGTGAGAGGTTTACCTTCAAAACATTTTGAAAATGACCAAACTTGTGTTGCTTGTCTTAATGGAAAGAAACACAAAGCCTCTTGTAAGTCCAAGATTCAGAACTCTATTACTCAGCCTTTATTCATGTTGTATATGGACTTGTTTGGTCCAACTTTTATGAGCAGTTTAATGAATAAGAAATATTGTCTAGTTGTCACAAATGATTATAGCAGATTTACTTGGGTTTTCTTTCTAGCAACTAAGGATGAAACTAGTGGCATTCTTAAGAGCTTTATAACTAAGATAGAAAATCTAGTTGATAAGAAAGTAAAGATTATCAGATGTGACAATGGAACAAAGTTCAAAAATAGAGTTATGAGTGAGTTTTGTGAAGAGAAAGGCATTAAGAAGGAATTTAGTGTAACTAGAACTCCTCAGCAAAATGGTGTTGCTAAAAGGAGAAATAGGACACTAACTAAGGCTGTTAGAACTATGTTAGCTGCCTCTAAGTTACCTACTACATTTTAGGCTGAAGCAGTTAATACTACTTGCTATGTGCAGAATAGGGTATTAGTAGTTAAGCCTCATAACAAGACCCCTTATGAACTGTTTAGAGGTAGAACACCTGCTCTAAGCTTCATGAGACCATTTCCGTGTCATGTCACCATTCTTAATACCTTAGATTATTTAGGCAAGTTTGATGGAAAGTCAGATGAAGGATTCTTTATTGGATACTCATTGAATAGTAAGGCTTTTAGGGTATACAACATTAGAACTAAGAAAGTAGAAGAAAACTTACATATTAGGTTCTTGGAGGATAAGCCTATTATTGCAGGTGATGGACCAAAGTGGCTGTTTGATATTGATGTTCTGACAAAATCAATGAATTATGTGCCAGTTGTTACAGGTACAAACTCTAATGATCTTGTAGGTACAAAAGAAAGTATTGGTGCAGGTCATTCTAGCAAGGAGACAAAATCTAGCCAAGACTACATATTGATGCCACTGTGGAAAGATGGTTCTCTATTTGATTATTCTTTAAAGAATGCTAGTAATGATGAACCACAACCTTCTAGTGATGCTGAAAACAAGGATGATGAAGGTGTAAATAAAGAAAGTGGAATTGATGATCAAGAGAGACCTAAAAATAGTACTCAAGATGTTAATACTGCTAGGCCAAGTATTAATACTGCCAGCCACACATGTTGATTTCTTTGGTGATGAAACAGAAGTGGACATGAGCAACATTACTACCACATATCCAGTTCCTTCTACTCCAAATACAAGAATCCATAAAGATCATTCACTTGATCATGTGATTGGTGATGTATAGTCTGGTGTAAAGACAAGGAGAATGACAAAGACTACAAATGAACAATAGTTTATTAGTGCTGTTTATGAAGGGAAAACTCATGAAGACCTTCATACTTGTCAGCCAAAAAGGTAATCCAAGCATTAAAAGATCCAAGCTGGATAGAAGATATACAAGAAGAGCTTCTGCAGTTCAAGTTACAACAGGTTTGGACCTTGGTAGATTTGAGGTATTGTGATTAGAAACAAGGCAAGGCTGGTTGCACAAGGTTACACTCAAGAAGATGGAATAGATTATGATGAGGTTTTTGCTCCAGTTGCTAGGATTGAAGCAATTAGGCTGTTCTTAGCCTATGCCTCATTCAAAGACTTTGTAGTATACCAAATGGATGTGAAGAGTGCATTTTTGTATGGAAAGATTAAAGAGGAAGTTTATGTTTGTCAACCTCTAGGGTTTGAAGATCTAGAGTTTCCTGACAAAGTTTATAAGGTAGAAAAGGCATTATATGGTGTACATCAAGCCCCTAGAGCTTGGTATGAGACTTTATCTACCTATTTATTAGATAATGGATTTCAGAGATGTCAGATAGATACGATTGTGTTCATTAAAAGAGTCAAAAGTGATATTCTACTAGTTCAAGTATATGTTGATGATATCATTTTTGGATCTACTAAAAAGAAGTTATGCACTGAGTTTGAGAAATTGATGCATAAGAAGTTCCTGATAAGTTCTATAGGTGAGCTAACTTTCTTCTTAGGATTACAAGTGACACAGAAAGATGATGGGATTTTCATCAGTCAAGACAAGTATGTGGATGAAATTTTGAAGAAGTTTGGTTTTTCAACTGTGAAGACAGCAAGTACACCCATGGAGACTTCAAAGCCACTGCTCAAGGATGTAGAAGCTGAAGATGTTGATGTTCACTTATATAGATCAATGATTGGGTCATTGATGTATTTAACATCTTCAAGCCCTGATATAATGTTTACTGTATGCACTTATGTAAGATTCCAAGTCACACCTAAAGTTTCAAATCTTCATGCGGTAAAAAGAATCTTTAGATACTTGAGAGGTCAACCTAAATTGGGCCTTTGGTATCCTAAGGAATCACCATTTGATTTGGAAGCTTATTTTGATAGTGACTATACTGGTGCAAGTTTAGACAAGAAATCCACAACAGGAGGTTGTCAATTTCTTGGAAGCAGATTGATTTCATGGCAATGCAAGAAGCAAACTGTAGTTGCCAACTCTACTACTGAAGCAGAATATGTGGCTGCTGCTAGTTGTTGTGGACAAGTACTCTGGATTCAAAATCAAATGCTGGATTATGGATACAATTTCATGAATACCAACATTTTCATTGACAATGAAAGCACCATCTGCATTTTTTAAAATCCAATGTTTCACTCAAAGACTAAGCACATTAAGATTGGACATCACTTTATCAGAGATTCCAATGAGAAGAAGCTTATTCAGATGATAAAGATTCATATAGATCAGAATGTTGTAGATTTGCTCACAAAAGCATTTGATGTTGGCAGATTTCAATATCTGATTGCAAGTATAGGAATGCTTAACCTCTGAAGTATTGATTGAGGGGAGGCTAATTATTTTTATATGCAGTGGATTATGCACAAATGATGCTTGAAATGGAATGGAACAGCAGCCAATGATGAAATTTAAGTTAGTGCTGTTGGACTGACTTTCTACTTTTAAGTATAATTAGTACTGCTAGTTATACTTAATACTGTTATGTTAATGCTATTAGTTATACTTTCTACTGTTTCTTATAATTGATATTGTGATTAATGAGAGAAATTAGTAAGAATGAAAAACAGAAAGACAGATGTGTGACATAAAAATAGACAGAGTAATTCAGTGAGAAAAAGAATTAAGAGATATAGTGAGAGTGAAAAACAGAAAGAGAGATGTGTGACATAAAAACAGACAGAGTGATTCAGTGAGAAAAATAATTGAGAGATATAGTGAGAATAAAAACAGAAAGAGAGCTTGTGAGAATTAAAATTGATGATGGAAATGCTTTTTGGAATGAAATTGGAGTTAATGCTGGTGACTCTTAGTTAATGTTGTCAGGCATACACTTACTACTGCCAGTGTTAGTTAATGCTGTTAGGCATAAACTTACTACTGCTGGTTAAGTTAATGCTGCCAAGCATACACTTACTACTGCCAATGTTAGTTAATGCTGTTGAGAGTGATTTCATAAATACTTCGATTAAGGGTTTCAATTACTCATTCGATCGATTTTACACTTTGATATACCCTCTAATCATAAACCCTAACTCAATTTTATCATTCATAATCAAAACCCAACACAATGTCGAACCTAATGTTTACTGAAACTCATAATTTGGTTGTGTTTTTGGAGAAACCCGAAGAAAGTACATTGAGATTGGACATCACTTTATCAGAGATTCCAATGAGAAGAAGCTTATTCAGATGATAAAGATTCACATAAATCAGAATGTTGTAGATTTGCTCACAAAAGCATTTGATGTTGGTAGATTTCAATATCTGATTGCAAGTATAGGAATGCTTAACCTCTGAAGTATTCATTGAGGGGAGGTTAATTGTGATTATATGCAGCGGATTATGCATAAATGATGCTTGAAATGGAATGGAACAGCAGCCAATGATGAAATTCAAGTTAGTGCTGTTGGACTGACTTTCTACTGGTAAGTATAATTAGTGCTGCTAGTTATACTTAATACTTCTATGTTAATGTTGTTAGATATACTTACTACTATTTGTTATAATTGATATTGTGAGTAATGAGAGAAATTAGTGAGAATGAAAAACAGAAAGAGAGATGTGTGACATAAAAATAGACAAAGTGATTCAGTCAGAAAAAGAATTGAGAGATATAGTGAGAATGAAAAACAGAAAGAGAGATGTGTGACATAAAAACAGACAGAGTGATTCAGTAAGAAAAAGAATTGAGAGATATAGTGAGAATGAAAAACAGAAAGAGAGATGTGTGACATAAAAACAGACAGAGTGATTCAGTGAGAAAAAGAATTGAGAGATATAGTGAGAATAAAAACAGAAAGAGAGCTTGTGAGAATCAAAATTGATGATGGAAATGCTTTTTGGAACGAAATTGGAGTTAATGCTGGTGACTCAAAGTTAATGCTGCTAGGCATACACTTACTACTGCCAGTGTTAGTTAATGCTGTTAGGCATAAACTTACTACTGCTGGTTAAGTTAATGCTGCCAGGCATAACTTACTACTGCTGGGCTACTGCTGGGTCAGTTAATGCTGTTAGGCTTAACTTAGTACTGCTAGTTCAAGTTAATGTTGTTGAGGGTGATTTCATAAATACTTCAATTGAGGGTTTCATTCAATCACTTAATCGATTTCAATCTTTGTTATACCCTCTAATCATAAACCCTAACTCAATTTCATTCTTAATCATCAAAACCCAACATCAATGGCTGCCCTAAAGTTCGCTAGTTCACACAACATGGTCGCATTCTTAGATAAACCCACTGAAAGTGATGGATTCGAGCAAATTGTGGATTTTTTAAACGCACATCCTATCAAATATGCATTAACGGTTAATCCCACAATCTATACTGCATGTATTGAGCAATTCTGGACTACTGCAAAGGTGCAAACTATTAATGGAAAAGTGCAGATTCAAGCCCTAGTGGATAAAAAAAAGGTGATCATCACTGACATAAGTATAAGAAGAGATCTTCAACTTGCTGATGAAAATGGTACTGAATGTCTACCCAATGCTACCATTTTTGCAGAACTAGAAAGAATAGGGTATGAAAATCTTACACAAAAGCTTACATTCTATAAAGCTTTCTTTTCACCTCAATGGAAATTTCTTATCCATACAATTCTGCAATGCCTTAGTGCTAAGACTACTGCTTGGAACGAATTTAGTAGCACTATGGCCTCTGCTATCATCTGTCTTGCCACAAACCAAAAATTCAACTTTTCCAAGTACATTTTTGATAATATGGTGAAGAACTTGGAGGGTGGGGTTAAATTTCTAATGTATCCAAGGTTTGTGCAAGTGTTCCTGGATAAACAAGTTGAAGGAATGACCAAACATAAAGAAATTTATGTTACACCTTCTCACACTAAGAATGTCTTTCTGGGAGAATTACCCCTTTATTTCAAACTATGATAGTTCAAGCTCCTGAAGAATTAGGTGAGAGTTCAAAAATACCAACTAATACTCAACACACACCTACTATTATTCAACCATCTACATCACAGCCTCAGAAGAAACAACCAAGGAGGAAACAGAGGAAAGACACTGAGATTCCTCAACCCAGTGGTTCTACAAAGCCTATCACTGATGAGGCTGCCAAGGAGGAGCATGTACCTACACATTCTAATGATCCACTACTTAGT
This sequence comes from Tanacetum coccineum, assembly GCA_026074375.1. Lineage (NCBI taxonomy): Eukaryota > Viridiplantae > Streptophyta > Magnoliopsida > Asterales > Asteraceae > Tanacetum > Tanacetum coccineum. The sequence goes on from BQNB010001025.1 coordinate 103,596, forward strand.
GGTGAGGATAGATTGAAACTAAATGAATTGATGGAACTTTGTACCAACTTGTCACAAAGAGTTCTTGACTTGGAGAACACAAAGACCTCTCAAGCTGCAAAGATTACTAAATTAAAAGAGAGGGTCAAGAAGCTAAAGAGGAGGAATAAGTCAAGAACTCCATGGCTTAAAAGGTTAAGGAAGGTTGGTAGAATTGCCAGAATAGAATCCTCTAAAGATGAAGGTTTGGGTGCTCAGGAGGATGCATCCAAACAGGGGAGGAAAATTACTGATCTTGATGCTGATGCAGAGGTTACTTTGGTTGATGAGGCTCAAGGGAGGATTGATGATAATTTAATGTTTGATACAGGAGTTTTGATGTGGAGGAAGTTGAGGTTAAAAAGGTAGTTAGTACTGCTGAAGTTACTACTGTCAGGGCTACAACAACAACTATTGATGAGTTGACTCTGGCTCAGACCTTAATAGAAATCAAAGCAGCTAAACCCAAGTCTGTTACAACTGTTGCTACAACAACTACAATTGTTGTTACAAGACCCAAGGCTAGAGGGGTTGTAGTTCAAGAGCCAAGTGAATTTACAACAATAACATCACAACCATCACAACTTCCACAGGCTAAAGATAAAGGCAAGGGAAAAATGGTTAAGCCTGACAAGCCTTTGAAAAAGAAAGATCAAATTTTGATTGTTGAAGAAATTGCTCAAAGACTTTAAGAAGAATTACAAGCTGAACTAGAAGAAGACGAAAGGCTGGCAAGACAAAAAGAAGAAGAGGATAACTTAATTTCATGGGATAATACTCAAGCTATGATGGAGGCAGATTATGAGTTAGCTCAGAGACTACAAGCAGAAGAACAGGGAGAGTTAACCATTGAAGAAATATCAAAACTATTTGTAGAGCTCATGGACAAAAGGAAGAAGCACTTTGCAAAGCTTAGAACTGAACAGATCAGAAGAAAATCACCAACCAAAGCCCAAAAGAGGAATCAAATGTGCACTTATTTGAAAAATATAGCTAATTACAAGCATAGTCAGTTGAAGAACAAAAGTTTTGAAGAAATTCAGATGTTATTTGACAATACTATGAAGTGGGTAGATTCATTTGTTCCTATAGATTCAAAGGTTGTGGAAGGAAGTAAAAGTCAGGCAGAAGGAAGTAAGAAGAGAACAAAAGTAGAAATTGAGTCTGATAATTCAAAGAAGCAAAAGATAGATGAGAATGTAGAAGCTGAAGTGGATGATGAAGCAGAAATGAAAAAGTATATGGAGATAGTTCCTGGTGATGAGGTAGCAATTAATGTTATACCACTAGCTACTAAGTCCCCAATCATTGTTGACTGGAAAATCATTAAAGAAGGAAAGATGGGATACTTTCAAATCATCAGAGCTGTTGGAAGTTCAAGAAGGTACTCGTTAATGATTAGGATGCTTCAGAACATTGACAGAGAAGACCTGGAAACACTCTGGAAGTTGGTTAAAGCTAAACATGGGAATACAAGGCCAGAGGAGGCATATGAAAGAGTGTTATGGTGTGATCTGAAGGTGATGTTTAAACCTGATGTAGAAAGTGAAGTATGGAGAAATCTACAAGGATACAATGTGACAGTTTGGAAGCTATTTTCTTCAAGTGGAGTACATTTTGTAAGATTTCAGAATCTGTATATCTTTATGCTAGTAGAGAAAAAGTATCCACTCACACCTGCAACAATCACAAAAATGCTCAACAAGAAGCTTCAAACTGACCATTAGAATAAGATGTGCTATCAACTTCTTAAGCTTATGACAAAACAGGTCAAGAATCCTGGAAGTGTTTTAATGCATCCTCCTGGTGATGGTGATGACTTTTAATGAAGAAACTTGAGATTCAGAAGAAGAATATCAAGTTTAGGGGAGGATTGTTAGGATTCAAAGCTTCTTGATGCTGTTTAGAAGTAAATGCTGCTAAGTTAGTGTTGCTGGAATAAAAGTTAATGCTGCTGCTTACAACTGCTGAAAGATTACAACTACTAGAAGAGTTTCTACTGTCGAAAGGATAAAGACAAGAGAAAGGATTAAGATGACGATTGTTTATCAAGATTACTTACGGGATAAGTAAGAGGTATTTTAGTAAAAGATATGTATATCTTATTAAGTTAGAAGATTTGCAGTTATCTTTTTTAATTATAAAAGATTTGTTGTTATCTTGTAAAGGACTCCTTGGTGTATAAAAAGAGATCCTAGGTTATGGTTATTGACACATATACATTCATACGTTTTTGATATATAGCTTCAAGGTTGTAAACCCTAGTACTACACAGAGTACTCGTATTATTGATAATAATAATATTAGAGCTTTTCAGTAATATCATTCTTCATACATTGTTCATACAGTTTACTGTTTCATTAATATTCATCTAAGTATTAAAGAGTAGATTTCGCATACTCTTTAGTATTCACAAAGTTTCTACCATAGTTGTTTTGGTTCTATCCAAAGTAACTTAACCTTTACAAGCCAAGGAATCGATCTTAAGTTGGGATCAACAATACCCAAATCCATCACACTAATATACTAAAGCATTTGAAGTAGTTTCTTTAACTGGCACAGTCCTTCTTGTTGTCTCCCTGTTTCTACTGTCTTGATTCTTAAGTGCCCTACATTCCCTAGCAAAATGACCTCTTCTGTAGCAATTATAGCATTCCACCTTGGTCTTGTCAAAGCCAATGGTATTAGTCCCATTAACACCTATATTCCTTCATGTCTTCTTGAGAAATTTCCTTGCTCTCATTGTCAGCATTGCCATCTACCACTTCAAGTCCATCTCTTCTAAATGATCAAGATCAATTTGCTTTAGGTCTTCATTGTCCAGTTATGAACTGTTAGACTGATTAGCAAAGGAGTATATCACATCATCACTTAGACTATCAACATTTGGTAAAGTAGAAGCATTATTCTTGGAGTTAGCAGCAGAAACACCATGAGCAGTCTTAACTGCTTCATTGGTGCTGCTAGTGAAATTGGAAGACACAAAAGCTATGTTTTATGTGTTTTGGTTTATGCTAGATGACCCCATGATTTCAGCTTTATAAATCTTTAGATTGTTGTACAAGTCATCTATGCTTAGATATTCTAAATCAGGGTTGTTCCTCCAAATCAGGGTATGTGTCTTCCACTCAGATGGCAGACTTCTTAATAACTTTAGATTCACATCTTCTTGAGAAATAGTTTCTCCATGAATCTCTAGTTGACTGATAAGTTTTTGCAGCCTATCATAGATCTGGTCAAGTCCTTCTGAGCTTTTTCCATTGAAATTCTCATACTACTGTTTAAGAAGTGTCTTCTGTACTTTCTTTGACTCCTTATTACCTCCAAACCTCTTCTCTATAGCTTCCATCAGAGTCTTGGCACTTTTGTAGGTGTTGAACTTTAGTTGATGTTCATTAGGGAGAGCCATCAACAGAGTACCTCTTGCCTTTAACTTATTCTTCCTTGCTAGCTTCTGTTCTGCAGTAGTAGGAGGTACTGATGTCTCAACACCATCAACAGTTCTTGTTGGCAAGGGTGAGTCACCATTTAAGATTAATTCCTAAAGAGCATAATTAGTCATTAAGAAGTAGTATTTGATCCTCATCTTCTAAATCTCAAATTCTCCTGGATTGAGCACTGGAAGTTTTGCAGCAGCAACCACTTGTGCAGATACTGACTCCATCTTTTCTTGAAACAAATAGATCTTGTGTGTAGAATGGTTCTTCTTATTCAAAGTTTCTCAAACCTGGCTCTGATACCACTTGTTGATCCCACTTGAATAGATCTTGCTTAGCTTATAAAAGGCTTAGTTGTATTGGATAAATCCAAGACAACTATGGTAGAAACTTTGATTGAATATATCAAAGACTATGCGGAATCTAGTCTATGATACTAAGAAGAATAAGTAATAAAACAATAACAAACAAGATTGTATAATACCAAACTTTAAGCCTTAATATATTAATACGAACACTCTTGATAGTGTTAGGGTTATACAAAACCTTGAAGCTATATATGACTAAATATAATGTGATATATGAACTACATGCCCTAGGGTCTCCTTTTATATACCAGGGAACCCTAATAGGCTTACAACGCGTTTTTTACTCATACATATCTTTTCCTAAAATATCTCATACATATCTCTTTAGTAGTACTAAAACAGACTAACAGTTGTAACTAAGTGTAACAGCATAAACTCTTCTAGCAGTAGTAACATTTTGTACTGGCGGTACTAATATTACACTAGCAGTAGTAATGACTCAGAACTTTTTTCTTCAATCTTGAGCAGCAACAGTAACTCCAACCAGCAGTTGTAACTTGAACCAACAGTAGTAACAGTTAAGAATCCTTTTATTCCCAACAAGTACTAACTTCCTTCTCAACCACATCCTTTTTTGCAAACACTTCTTCACCATCCAGAATACCTGTATCAAATATTTCTTTATCATTCCTCCCATGAGTCTCATCAACCAAAGTAACCTCTGCATCAGCATCAATATCGGCTATTTTCCTCCCCTGTTTGGATGCATCCTCCTGAGCACCCAAACCTTCATCTTTAGAGGAAACAACTTGTGTAGATCTACCAATCTTGAATAATCTTTTCATCCCTGGAGGTTTTGACTTCCTTCTCCCTTCCAGCTTATTGACTCTCTTTTTTAATTCAGTAATCTCTACAGCTTGAGAGGTCTTTATGTTCTCTAAGTCAAGAACTCTTTATGATAAGCTGGTACAAAGTTCCATCAATTCATTTAGTTTAAGTCTATCCTCACCACTGAGCATTGGATCATTGGAATGTGTAGGTACACTTGCCATATTTTCAGTATCATCAGTTACAGGTTTTGTAGGACCACTAAGTTAAGGATCCTCAGTGTCTTTCCTCTGTTTCCTTCTAGACTGTTTCTTCTAAGATTTAGATGTTGATAGTAATTGGATGTGTGTAGATGGTTGAGTAGGTAGAGGTAGGGTGGTGGATTGGTAGAAAATGTGTTCAAGAGAGTAGGTGACTCACGCTGAACACTTTAACCTACTGAATGACGTAGTAGATTGATATGAATTCTCAGATGAATAGTATTGATGGAAATATCTCATGTGTGTCTGTACACGCACTACCGGCATAAAGATCTTGTTTTCCTGTACGTACTAATGCATTTATTGTATGCTTAAAGAGGCACTTCTTAGTAGCTCCGAGAAGCGTACCGAGCGTAACATAAAATCTGGTGTGTAGTATGATGTTGAGACACAGTTCTCTACTCGTCAAGAGACAGAGAGATCTTAGTGACCAGTAGAACACTTGCACAATACCGTTGGTATGTATGAGACTAATTAGAGGAAATTACTCATGCCACACCTCTAATTGCTACTTCAACACATTACTATAGTGTAGTCAAAAATGTTCCTTGGAAAAAGTTGATCTGTATTTTGGTTTTGTGGCAAGACATTAGCTGAGCTCTGCACGAATTTTGCTTCCAAAAAGAATTTGAGGTATCAGTATCGCAGAGTGTAGTTATGAATACTGTCTCTCAGTAAGCGTTCTATGTCTTGTGTTGATGCTACTGTATGTGTTCTTCGTCGTACAATCTGGTATTGCAGATAAGAGTATGTTGCTCACTGTCTGGCTAAAGACATGTTTAGAGAGTAGTATGTCATGTTCAGATCTGAAGAATTCGTATCGTTGTGTTATAAGAATGTTTTAGCTACATTACTCACAATGGTATGTCAGACGCATTTCGCTTTGTGAAGAACTGAGAGTTGTGAGCATTAAGAGAGTGTAGCGCTAGTGTTCGCGCTTTTTGAGTACCTATCAGCACATCTTCTCTAATGTAATCTCTCTCTTTTGTTGTACTATCTACTCTGCTACTCGCAGTGAGTGCTAGTGAATTAGCACTTGTCGTTTTGTGCTACTATCGTAGTGGACGCTATCTAGTAGATCTGCTGAGTCTTTTATGCCTCATTATCTAGAGTATATGTTTTGTGTGCTACCGCTCTATGGCTCAGTAGCCACGCTGATAAAGTTCGCAACTTCAATGAATGGCTAGACAGTGATTGCGCGCGATATACTAGTAAGAGACATAAGAGTGCGATAGAGGATATGATAAGAATGTCTCAATAAGTATCTGCACTATAATTGTGCGATCGATATCCATCAGACTTTTGGAACTATGTATTTGTGTAAAAGTTGAAGTATTGCTATGTGCTAGAAGTATATGTGTCGACGTACATGGTGTGAGATGAAACTAGGCGAACTTAGAAAGTAAGTAGCTGGTATCTGGACCAAGGATGCTTGGAGTTTTGTGATATGACTGTTGACAGGCTGTTGTTATCAGAATGTCCTGAGATTTATCACTTTTAGCGGGTTTATCTAAGAATGCGACCATGTTGTGTGAACTAGCGAACTTTAGGGCAGCCAATGATGTTGGGTTTTGATGATTAACAATGAAATTAAGTTAGGGTTTATGATTAGAGGGTATAACAAAGATTGAAATCGATTAAGTGATTGAATGAAACCCTCAATCGAAGTATTTATGAAACCACCCTCAACGGCATTAACTTGAACTAGCAGTACTAAGTTAAGCTTAACATTAGTAAGTTATGCCTGACAGCATTAACTTAACCAACAGTAGTAAGTTTATGCCTAACAGCATTAACTTAACCAACAGTAGTAAGTTTATGCCTAACAGCATTAACCAACACTGGCAGTAGTAAGTGTATGCCTAGCAGCATTAACTTTGAATCACTAACATTAACTCTAATTTCATTCTAAAAAGCATTTCCATCATCAATTTTGATTCTCACAAGCTCTCTTTCTGTTTTTATTCTCACTATATCTCTCAATTCTTTTTCTCACCAATTCACTCTATCTGTTTTTATATCACACATCTCTCTTTCTGTTTTTATTCTTACTGTATCTCTCAATTCTTTTTCTCGCTGAATTACTCTGTTTATTTTTATGTCACGCATCTCTTTTTTTGTTTTTCATTCTCACCAATTCTCTCAATTCTTTTAGCTCACAAAGTCACTCTGTCTATTTTTATGTCACACATCTCTCTTTCTGTTTTTCATTCTCACCAATTCTCTCAATTCTTTTAGCTCACAAAGTCACTCTGTCTATTTTTGTTTCACACATCTCTCTTTCTATTTTTCAGCTCACTATTTCTCTCAATTCTTACAGTATTAATTATACCAGCAGTAGTAAGTATAACTAACAGTATTAACATAGCAGTATTAAGTATAACTAGCATCACTAATTATACCTAACAGCAAAAACTTGAGGTTACCAGCACTAACTCAAATTTCCATCCTTAGCAGCTTTTGCATTCCATTCCAATCATCATTTTTGTATAATCCGCTGGACATTAACACAATTAACTTCCCCTCAATCAATACATTAGAGGTTAAGCATTCTAATACTTGCAATCAGATATTGGAATCTACTAACATCAAATGCTTTTGTGAACAAATCTGCAACATTCTGATCTGTGTGAATCTTTATCATCTAAATAAGCTTCTTTTCATTGGAATCTCTAATAAAGTGATGCCTAATCTCAATGTGCTTTGTATTTGAGGGAAAAACAAGGTTTTTCACTATGCAGATAGTACTCTCATTATCAATGTAAATCTTAGTTTGCATAAAGTTATATCCATAATCTAGTAATTGATTTTGGATCCAAAGCACCTATCCACAGTAATTGAAAGCAGCTATATACTCAGCTTTAGTTGTGGAAATAGCAACCACGATCTGCTTCTTGCATTGCCATGAAATCAACCTACACCCTAAGAACTGACAACCTCCTGTTATGGACTTCCTATCTAAGCTTGCTTCTGCATAGTCACTGTCAGTATATGCCACCAAATCAAAAGATAAATCCTTAGGATACCAAAGGCCCAACTTAGGTTGACCTTTTAAGTATCTAAAGATCCTTTTCACATCATGAAGATGTGAACTTTTAGGATTGACTTAGAATCTTGCACAAGCACATACTGCAAACATAATATCAGGCCTTGAAGAAGTTAGATACATCAATGATACTATATTGATATATATAGATATAGAGCTATAATATATAGAGATATAGATCTGGCGATGTAGTATGATTCGTTAATACGTCTATGAACCAATTCATTGATCGGATATTAAATGTTGATCTACATCTTCACCATCTGTATCTTTGAGCAAAGCCTGTTGGGTTTCCATAGGTGTTATTATTGTCTTGACTTCACTAAAAAACCATATTGTTCAATATCTCATTCACTTACCTTGTTCTTGACTATATGATAATTCACATTTTCCTTATGCTTACTTGGAAGTTCACCTAGGAAGAATGTGAGTTCAACCATAGAGATTATTTTGAAACTTCTTATGCATCTGCATCATCTTCTCAAACTTAGTACACATCTTCCTTGTAGACCTAAAAATGATATCATCAACATATACTTGAACTAACAGAATATCACTTTTGTCCCTTTTGATAAATAAAGTCTTGTCTATCTTTCCTCTCTGAAACCCATTGTCTAACAAATAAGATAACAAGGTTTCATACCAAGCTTTGGGAGCTTGATACAATCTATAAAGTGCCTTTTCTACTTTGTATACTCTGTCAGAAAAGTCTAGATCTTTAAATCCTGGTGGTTGACAAACATAGACTTCCTCTTCAATCTTACCATAAAGAAAGGCACTCTTGACATCCATCTGATACACCATAAAGTCTTTAAATGAGGCATAGGCTAAAAATAACCTAATTGCTTCAATTCTAGCAACAGGGGCAAAAACCTTATCATAGTCTATTCCTTCTTCTTGTGTGTATCCTTGTGCAACCAATCTTGCTTTATTTTTAATCACAATGCCTCTTTCATCTTTCTTGTTCCTTTACACCCATTTAGTACCAATGGCCCTTTTGCCATTAGGTAAATCCATCAAGGTCCAAACCTGTTGTAACTTGAACTGCAGAAGCTCCTCTTACATAGCTTCTATCCAGCTTGGACTTTAAATGCTTGGATTAACTTCTTGGGCTCTTCTTATGATAAGAAACATGCAAACAAGCAGTTTTGAAAGTCTTTATGGTTTGTTCTTTGCTGCACTGAACTAAACATAGCTTGTTCAGTCAAACTCTTTGTAATCCTTCTGGTTTGAGGTGTTGAATATATGTCTCCAATGATTTTTTTTTCAACTGGATGATCCTTGTGAATTATGGTAGTTAGAATAGGACTGACAGGGATATGTGTATCTAAATTATTTATGTCATCCTCTGCACCAACATCTTCATCATCATCTGAATAAACAATTTCTTCCAATTCAGGCATATTTGGATCATCATCACATCCATAGACTATATTTTCATCAACAGCATTATCCTCTATGCCAGCAATATTAACAATTAGACTAACAATATTAATAGTGTTAGTGCTGTTAACACTGGCATCTTTTTCTTGATTAACTCTTGGCTCCTCTGTACTTAGAACCTCACTATCTTTATTCCATGGATCTTCAGCATCCTTCTTTTCCTCCTCTCCTGATGGTTTAAATCCAGCATCAGGAGAATCCTTTGAGCTAGAAAAGAATGGTGGATCTTTAATGGATAATGGTAGCAGTATGTAATCTTTGCCAGGTATTGTCTCCATTTTAGCTTTACCTGCATTATCACATGCTTTTGTACCTGTACTACCATTGGATTAATTCCCTGCAACAACTGGCTTATAGTTCATTGAATTTGTTAAAGCATCTATATCAAAAAGCTAATTAGGTCCACTTCCTGCAATATTAGGTGTATCCTGATTAAACTTAACATGCAGGTTCTCTTCTACTATCCTTGTTCTACTGTTGAATACTCTGAATGCTTTGCTATTGGTAGAGTATCCTACAAAGAATCCTTCATCAAATTTACCTAGGTGATCTATGGTATTAAGGATTGTAACAGGACACCCAAATGGTCTCATGAAATTTAAGGCAGGTTTTCTACCTAGAAAAAGTTCATAAGGGGTCTTGTTGTGAGGCTTGATAACTAACACCCTATTTTAGACATAACAAGCAGTATTAACTGCTTCAGCCCAGAAAGTTGTTGGCGATTTTGAATCAGCTAGCATAGTCTTAGCAGCCTCTATTAGTGTCCTATTTTTCCTTTCTACTACTCCATTTTGTTGTGGAGTCATAGCAACACTAAATTCCCTCTTAATACTCTTCATTTTACAGAACTGATTCATGACCCTATTCTTGAATTCAGTCCCATTGTCACATCTAATCACTTTCACCCTAAGATCTATTAGATTTTCTATGCCTATTATGAAAGTTTTAAGGATTTCACTAGTTTTATCCTTAGTGGCTAAAAAGAAAACCCAAATAAACCTACTAAAATGTTAGGCCAAACAAATCCATGTGCAACATTTGTAATGGTTGGCTGATTGAACTGACTGTTTTGGTCTTACAAGATGCTCTATGTTGCTTTCCCTTCTGACAAGCAACACAAGATTGATTAATTTCAAAAAGTTTTGCACAGGTAAACACATCTTATAAGGGTTACACCTTTACCATTTATTCAATTGTTTTGAATTTTAACATGTCCACGCCATCCTATGCCAAATATTTTTTCATCAGGTGTTGCTATGTTGCAAAGAGACCAAGTTAGCCCTCGCTTGAGGAAACAACACTCTTAAATCAACCCTGTACATGTATAAACCTTATCTAGGCGAACTTTAGCAAAACAATGACTTTCATCATTAACTTAAAGTAGGAAAATAGAAACAACACATTCAGATACATAAAAAAAACACTATCTCTTCTTGTCACAATACATTTGTGAGACCCTAAAGAGGATAAATTTAAACATCTCCTTTACAAAAATACACTCACCACATCAAAATCCAATTTACCAATTCATATTTTACCCTTTCCCAGTGAATTTCCCTCATTTAGAATTAAACCCCTCCAAAGGGCAACAAATCCTCCATCAATTTCTCATAATCTTAATATATGATTTCTGGTTCGTGTCTCATACGCCTAGAGCATAACCACTGTAAATTACTCTTTATCCTTCAAATCTTGTTATGGATCCCATGCCATAATGTAGGGAGAGAATTAGTTTCATTTTAGGACCCAAGTATTACTACTGACTTGGATCTCAGCCTTGTGCAGCAACATAGTCAATCATTTAAAAGGACATTGACCAACATTCACTTTCTGGAACATGGATCTAAGACTTTACATTTGCGGTCTCCAAACCCCAACATGCTGAGGCCGTTAACGAAGCATTTCCTTGTTTTCCCTTGAAACAACACTAAGAAACTGCTTTTGGCCTGGCAGTATTAACTACTGCATTGGCCCTAGAGGCATTAACAATTTTTTATCATTAACATATAACCCTCTATTAAAAATATTATTATTACAGCTGCTGTTATATTGTTAACAGCCTTCTAGCAGTGGAAATGCACTTCATAAATAACAACACCTTTCATGGGTCTTTGCATTATTCCACATGTTTTACACTTGTGAACAGTATAACTGGATCTAGCAGCATTAAAGTGGAAATTGGCCAGACCATAGTTAAGACTGTTCTGGAACCAATGTGCCCTTTTTGGAACTGGGTGAGTTAATTTAGAGAAATTCTATTTGTTCACCCTTTGAACATTGGTCCAAACTGGTTTTTCAAACCTTTGATTATTCTACTAGTTATTTTGCAATCTTTCCCCTCAAATTTTAAAAACTACCACATACTACAGACAAAGCTTTGTTGAAACACATCTAAATCATTCCTAATTTTTGAGCACTCTCGGGTTTCTAATTTCTCTTGTTTCCTCTAGGACTAGGTGTGTTTTGCCTATTTTTATCAACTGATGTGTTCCTAGGAGATTTTACTTGCTTAGTAGACTTAACAAAGTTTATCTTAGCAAAACTAGGTTTAATAAAACCATATCAACAGTTTAGATCTAGGCACAAATTCTTCTTCCTTTAATTTCATCACCCAATCCTTAATAATTGTATATACACCATTTTCTTTCCTAGCAGTCTTAGGTTCATTAGTCTCAACAGTAGGCTTTTTAACTACAGACTCAATCACATCAACAAAATCATATAGACAAGGACAAACTAAATCAGATTTTGGTGGCATAAAATTTCCAGTATAGGGAGGTGTGATAGCATTAAACCCTAATTCTGTTTTACACTTATCCATTATTTGTCTGTCTAGAAGTTCACTTAGGCTTTTTGATGAATTTTCAATTTTTTATACTGTAAGTTAAACCTCATCTTTTTCTTTTGTAACCAACTCCAACTTCCTTTTAAGCTCTGTAATATCTAAATCTCTTAAATAGATTTCACGTTTTAATAGTTTTATATCTTCCTCATACACAGACTCATTTTTCTTAAAGACTAATAGTCTAGCTTCTACAGATTCTAAACCAGTTTTATAAGAGACTGCACTTATCGTAGTTGTTCTTAAGTCTTTAACTAATTATTCATTTTGTTCTTTTAGATCTTTGACACATTCTAAACAAGATGAACAACAATTAGATACCTCAGAGTTTGTAGAAGAAGTTAAACTTGTTGAAGAATAAGTCATGAGAGCAAAATATGGGTTGGAAGATTAAAAGATAAAAAAAGCTATTAAGTACAAAAATAAAAGACCAACCAAACCAACTTCAGCTATGGGTCACCACCAAACATAGCAAAGCCATCACAACTGATGATACTAAGGCTATTTGCAGTAGTCTTTCCCTCAACTATCAACAGTCCTTCTACACTAGGCTCCATATTATCTGATGTTCATTGAATTCCATGTGCATTGCATTCTCTTGCAAAGTGTCCTCTCTTTGTATCAAATTAAAACACTTCAGCCTTGACTTGTCAAACCCAATTCTTTTCATTGTTGGCCACTGTCCTTAAATTTTCTTCCTGTATTCATCAGGAATCTTCTTTGTCCATCAAAGTAGCATATCAATGTTCCACCTCAAGTCCATCTCTTCTAGATCATCGGGATGGATTTGTTGTAGATCTTTATTATCAAGCTGTGGAATACTTGGTTGGCTAGCAAAGAAGGAATAAATCACAGCATCACTCAAATTTTCAATAGTTGTTGAGCTATTAACAGCACCCTGAGTGCTAGCAGTATTAACACCCTGAGCAGTATTAACTTCTCTAGTTGCACTGTTAGTGCTGCTAGAAGACAGGTTGGCTACATTGTGTGAGTTTGTGGTTGAGCTAGATGTCCCTTTTACCTCTGATTCATAAACCTTTAGGTTGTTGAAGAGGTCATCCAAACTCAATGTCTCAATCTTTGGTTTGTTCCTCCACACAATAGTATGCATAGTCTATTCTTGTGATAGACTTCTCAAGAACTTCTGATTGATGTTTTCTTGAGAGATAACTTCACCATGCATCTCAAGTTGACTAATTATCTTTTGAAGCCTTTCATAGGTTTGCTCAATCACTTTTGTGCTGGATGCAACAAAGTTTTCATATTGCTGCTTTAGAAGATTTTTCTGAGTTTTCTTTGTAGTAGTATTACCTCTAAATCTGCTCTTAATAGCCTACATCAGTGTCTTAGCATCCTTGTAGGAGTTGAACTTTAATTGATGCTCATTAGGTAAGGCCATCAACAAAGTGTTTCTTGCTTTTAATTCTACCTTTCTTTGTGCTTTCTCTTTAACACTTGTAGGAGGTATAACAGTCTCCTTACCATTAACAGTTTTTGTTAGTATGGGTGCATTACCATTTTTTACGATCTCCCATAGAGTGTAATCAATGCATTGTAGGTACTGCTCCATCCTCATCTTCCAGAGATCATACTCACCATGTTTGAGTATGGGTAGCTTGATGGTTTGAGTAGATTGAGTATCTATTGCTTCATGAAGAAATAGATCTTGTGTGTAGTAAAGTTTCATCTTATTCAAAGCTTTTCAAAAGCTCTGATACCACTTGTTGATCCCAATAGAATAGATCTTTAATCCCTTAGCTTGTATAAGGTATAGTTATGCAAGATAAATTAAACACAACTATAGCAGAAACTTTAATTGTGAATATCAAAGACTATGCGGAATCAAGTCAATGATACTAAGAAGAATTATAATGAACAAGATCAATAACAAAACAGTTTACCAAACTTTCAGCCTCAATATAAAACAAACACTCTTAATAATGTTAGGGTTACAAAACCTTGAAGCTACGAATAACACTTTTCTAGATATGATTTTTGGTACATAGAACTCTATACCCTAGGACCTCCTTTTATACACCAAGGAGTCCTAACAGGCTTACAATATTTTCCTAAGTTATCATGATCTTCTAAATAAATAACTTATACGTATCTTTTACAAAAATATCTCATACTTATCCCGTAAGTAATCTTGATAAACAATCTTCATCTTTATCCTTTCTCTTGTCTTTATCCTTCTGACAGTAGAAACTCTTCTAGCAGTTGTAATCTTTCAGCAGTTATAACCAGCAGCATTAACTTTCATACCAGCAGTACTAATTGTGTACAAGCAGTAGTAACTACTTAGAATATTTTCTTCATTCTTCATCAGCAGTACTAAGTTACACTAGCAGTACTAACTTTATGCTAACAGTTGTAACTTTACTCAAGCAGTACTAACATATACTAGCAGTACTAACATATACTAGCAGTATTAACTGTTTAGTAGTATTTCTTCTAAGTCTCTGAGCAGTCTTAACTTCCATTAGCAGTAGTAATATATACTAGCAGTAGTAACTGACAGTACTAACAACTTAGCATATTTTTCACTAATATCACTAACAGCACTAAGTTATGCTTAGCAGCAGTAACTCTAACCTTAGCAGCAGTAACTTCCAAACAGCTTCAAAAAGTCTTTTAATCCTAACAATTCCCAATACGGCGTATCCTTTCTGTCTGCATACGTCGTATCCATGAAGATAACTATTCGAAAATACAGTAAATCCAAGTAAATTAGGAATGTTATTACTGATTGATTATGAACGTAGCGCACACTCCAAGGAATTCAGCCCAATACGCCAGTAACTCTAACCTTAGCAGCAGTAACTTCCAAACACCTTCAAAAAGTCTTTTAATCCCAATAATTCCCAATACGGCGTATCCTTTTTGTCTGCATACGCCGTATCCATGAAGATAACTATTCGAAGATAAAGTAAATCCAAGTAAATTGGGAATGTTATTACTGATTGATTCATCAAATGTCACGTTCATTGTCTCCATGATTTTCTTTGTCCTTCGGTTGAAAACTCCATAAGCACAGGAATTAGCAAAATAACCAATGAAAAAGCCAATGTCACCTTTTGCACCAAGTTTCCTAATATCTTCATGATCATTCTTAGGATAACAAAGACCCCTGAATATATGAAAGAAAGGAAATCCGGTTTTCTGTTCTCCTGCCGTTAATGAGCTCGTATGGGGTTTTTTCAAAGCGACAGTGAATGATGGAGTGGTTTTGAGTGTAGCACGCAGTAGCAATTGCTCAGCCTATAAGAATAATGGTGCACGAGAAAAAATCAGCATTGTTCTAGCAGCCACTACTAACGCCTGTTTTCTCGTTCGAACGACTCCGTTTTTTGATTTGGGTAAGAACGAGCAGAAGAAACAGGATGAGTCCCTAGTTTCGGGTTCTTAACCGTATCGCTAGGTAATGTACCCGCTATTTGATCAGTGATGGCCTTCAACACAGTGTCTATTTTGTTGGTCATCTCACCTTGTTGTGGGTTGAAATCGGCTTCAAACTTAGACAATCTGGCGTCTTGAGATGCCATGAATTCAGAAACTAGTCCTTCTATATTTAATTGATTGTTAAAATTATGAGGACGGTTGTTGAAGGAACGGTTTGGGATCGAACCGTTGGGTTGGAACCGGTTAGGTGGGTTTGGAAAATTATTTTGGGAATTTTGGGGTTGTCTCCACCTAAGGTTCGGGTGACTTTTCCATGACGGATTGTAGTTGTCACCAAGATTGTTTTGCTCGGGCTTGAAAGTATACCACTTATCTCCCACTTCATCAGTACGCGAGGATGCGTATTCAACAAAGGCTTGTGCGGGGTCTTTCATTCAATACTGAGTGTCGTGGGGACCACTACAGATTTCACATGGGGTAGTGATTTTATTTACTTGGGTAGGTTGAGTCGGAGCAGGATGAACTTCCATCAAGCGTTGAACTTGATTTTCGAGCTCGATTTGACGACAGTCGGATGTACTCGAGACATCTTGAGGCAATGCGATTTCCTTGACCGACTTAGCGAAATCCCTTGGGTTGTTCCAACTTTCATTGTCATAGAGGGCGAGGTCCTCTAATAATGCCCAGGATTCTTCAACGTTGAGGTCATGAAGCTTACCACCGGCCGATTGGTCAATGGTTTGTCTTGTGACAGGATTGACATGGTCATTAAAGATTTGGACTTGGAGCCAAAGATCTATGCCATGATGAGGGACTTTTTGGAGTAAGTCCTTGAAACGAGTCCATGCTTCAGATAAAGATTCTCCATGATGTTGTTAGAACATCAAGATATCGTTGCGGAGTTTTGCGGTCCTTCTCGATGGAAAGAATTGAGCAAGGAATCAGGTAGTAAGATCCTCCCATGTGGAGATGGATCATGCAGGAAGACGTTCAAGCCAATTTCTAGCTTGATCGCGTAGGGAAAATTGAAGTAAACGCAAGCGCGTTCTTTCCCTATTTTCACCATCAAGGTCAAGTGAGTGTACAAGTTTAAGGAAATCCTTGAGGTGTTGGTTTGGATCCTCAGACCGAAGTCCGTGGAATGAGCATCCTTTTTGCACCAATCGGATGGTGTCGGATCGAAGAGGTACCACGTTGTTCCCTGCGGGGAGCTCGATGGTATTCCTGTAGCTCTCGTAGCTAGGTTTGGAGTAGTCTCCTAGAGTACGGATAGGATTCTCGTCTCCCATGATGGTTGACAAGAATGGGTTACAAAACAGATAACACGAAGAAAAGATAGACTACAAGAAAGCTAATATGCGGAATTAAATTCTCACTTAAAAGGATTCAAGCGAGTATAACTAAGTTAAACTATGATCAGAACCTAACTATTCCCCAGGCGGCGGCGCCAAAAACTTGATGCGGTCGTCGTAGGACTTCTATAAGAAGTTTTACAAGTCCCTAGGCAGAGCACCTAGTAGTTGTAGTAGTAGTATAGGCAAGACTCGAGGGGTTGTTATCGTTCACTCGGGGAAAAGGTTGGAAGGCTTGATCACGGTCTAACAGAATTCTATGGGTTGAGGGAAGATTATTTTTGTATTTTTGTATTTTATAGAAAACAAGTAAATCATATAATTGGAGAGGTGGTTGGTTTTAGCTATTAACTAAATATATTCTACGCTACTGGTGATAACAATAAAATAAAAGACTGTGTTTATTTAATCATGTATTACTCCCTAGATTGCTTCTCCTAGTGTTGTTGCCTTGTCACCCTTGTGATGATCTGTGTAACTATTTCCTAAGTCATGAACGAATTACACGAACCCGCCGTCTACTTAGTATTCCGCTAGAGCAACGCACACGTAAGGTAGTATTGTTGGGAAATAGATTGTAAAAGACTTAATACTGGTAGTATAACAGTTAAGTCTGGTATATATTAAAAGTGGATCAACCATATAAGGGCGAAGGTTAGTATTTTTTCAGTAATGAAGACTGTTCCCGATGGTATCCTTTCTACACAATCATGTTTCACTAGACATATCAATAGTGATACAGACAAAAACTGCGTTTTCTAAGCCTAAATGCTATTAATCATAGAAGCTACACCACTAGATCTACTTCTAGGTTTCATACAATCTAAATGAACACAATAGGGAGTTTAGCCAAGCATGTTAAAGATAAAGTAAGAACAATAAATAATCAAACAACAAGACATATTGAATGATCAAGATAATCTTACTTGATTAAAACATGAATTGATGGAGTTACAGTAGGGTTTTGAAGCCCTAAAATCGTCCTAATAAGCTGCCAAACGAACTAGGGTTCGTCTCCCTTTTTTACTCTAAAATTACACACTTAAAACCCTAATTTCAGGTTTGTATATATAGAAAAATAGCTGCGACGGCGTCGCGTTTTAATCGCGACGTCGTCATGAAGTAGAATATTCTAGATCTTGGGCTGGGTCGTGCGAGCTGACGTCGTCGTGAGATGTTGTGACACCGTCGTTGTAACAACCTCAAATTGGGTCGCATCGGAATTATGTCCGAGAGCATTACTTCATAAGTACATTGCACAAGTTATGAGAGAACAACCTCTAAACGAGTCGTATGAAAAGTAATCTCGTTGATTTAATTGAAATTGAACTTGTTATAGTACTTGTCCCATATTTACATCACAATGAAAATCTTGAAAGTAATACAACAAGATTTGTTTGTAGAAACCCATGTATGTAATCTTGTATAGTCTAGACTCCAATGCACATCATGTACGTCCAGCATTCTAAATTCAC
Organism: Tanacetum coccineum; assembly: GCA_026074375.1. Lineage (NCBI taxonomy): Eukaryota > Viridiplantae > Streptophyta > Magnoliopsida > Asterales > Asteraceae > Tanacetum > Tanacetum coccineum. Next base: position 122,007 of record BQNB010001025.1, read on the forward strand.
TGAGGAAAAACATGCATATTAAAAAGTGTCATCGTAAAAGTTGGTTGAGTTTCATACATTTTTGTAAATGTTAAAGTTGGATCAAAGTTTGTAAAGTGTATATGGGGGGGGGGGGGGACCATTTCAATCGTTATAATAGTCACAAAAAATGTATGCATGAATATTGAAATCAAAGATGTGTATGACTATTGTATCCCATACGATAGTCACAAAAAGTTGAGTATAGTCGAAACAAAGCATTTGTAAAGTAGGCATGACCATTGTATCCAATATAATAGTCACCATGTGTGATTTTTATTGCACCCCTAAGTTCATGAAACTGCAAGTAGACTTATATGTATGTCACTTTATTCAAGGCACAGTAAGAGTTCATAAGTATATAGTTGTTGGCATTGTAGACACCAATCTAGTCGTGCTCTGACATGGTATATTGTTCGTTTCCAGTGATAGCTTATCACCCGAACGGGGATTGTCAATCCCGAATAAATCTATTTTATAACATTCTCGCTTACCCTTCGATTATTTACAGTTCATGCAACTTAAGCTAATCCGTAATCATAAGATTAAGGTATAGTTGTTGCTTGCATAAATAAAAACAAGTATTGTATCTCACGGTGAGATATGAAAATGAGTGTATAACAAAGTTGTAACGAGTTTGTAATGAGTATGTAAAAACGAGTTTGTAACCAAGTTACAAAATCAAGTATGTATCAAGTATCTATACGTGTATGCAAAAGGGATTGTACATGATTATGTAAACAAGTTGTAACAAGCATGGATTCTCCCCCGAGATTTGTAAAGTAATTGTAAAACAAGTAAAAGAGGTGCTATAAACTCACCTTGAGTGAATGAATCAACTATGTAAATCACAGAGATGTCAAAATGTCTGTCACGTTAAATGTCCGATGCAACCTAATTCATTTTTAGTCGTATGAGTACTAAGTACTTGAGATACTAATACTGTATATAAGTTTTATATAGCTACATCACCTTATAATTGTATTTGTGAATAATATTAAATCCGATATGATAATATTAATAACCATGGAATTTTGTACTCGTATAATAGTTAATAGTTCATTCGCCTTTGTAAAATAATATTTATAAAGTTCAAAACAGGTATAAATATTATTTAAGTGATTCTAAAATGTTTCGTAATTTTTTTTATTAAAAACAAACTAACACTATTCATGTCAGAAAATAGTGCACAAAAAAAAATAAAGTATAAAAAATTGGTGTATCTTTCTCGTTGTAAGTCCGTTTTGTACGTTCTTTATGTCCACGCTTTCGTATTAAAAAGATATATATTTTACATTTTAGCATTTTTAATCCTTTGATGAACAATGATTTTTACTGTTCATGCACTTTATAAATTTTTTTTTATTAATTTAATTATCGTAATCTCGTAAAAGCCACATCTTATTCGTTTTAACTCTGATTTTAATGATTCTTTCGAGCACGTCCTCGTAATTAAAAATTCTATCTAATTAAAATATTTTCCAAAAGTCTTCTGTAATGAATAGTAATTTATTTTTATAAAGTATTTATTATCGTAAACATGCAAATGGCGTAACTTCTTCGTTATAGCTCAAATTTTCGAGTTCTTTATATGCTTACAATCCTTGTAACATGTGATATTTTATAAAAACAGTAGGTTTTATATATTTTCATAAAATTGATTTTATAAGTTTTTAACTTAAATAAAATGCTACAAGTCCTCTACAACACTTTATACTACAAGTCTCATGTATTTTAAGTCCTTTAGTCCATTATTTGTCCAAGATTAACAAGTCCTTACATTTATTTATTTATAAAATTTAATAAATAATATTTTACCAGGGATGTGCCCCTTTACCCAAAAAAAAACTTTGATAAATAAACCTTTAAACCCTTAATTTATATATACTGTTAGGAATTATTATAAACAGACTTAAGTCTTGTAGTATTAGAGTTAAGTCTGGTAGACATAGTTAAGTCTGCCAGTATTAAGTTAAGTCTGGAAGTACTATAGTTAGTACTGATCTTGTCTAGTTAAGTCTGTTTATGTAACAGAATAGTGATAATAGTTATCTTAGAGATATCTTAGGAGATATCTTAGGAAAGGATATGCATTATCCTTTCACACGTTGTTTTAAAGCACATTTGGGTTTTCATGTGTATAAATGGAACCCCCTACGGCAAAAATGTTTTAGTATGAGTATTAAAAATTAGTATTCTAATAGAAATTAATAGCAAATAGCGAAGTTTTACATTGTGTTCTTCTTAGTACTTGTGCTAAGATTCCGCATTAGCACATAGTATTCATAGTCAGTTTTCATATAGTTGATTTGGATTGATTCAGTTGCTATTGTCCTACAAAAGGGCTTAAATTGATCAAGAACTTTGGACAATACAAGTGGTTATCAAGAGCCTCTTAGAGGACTCTGAGTAAGAAGAATTAAACAAGAACACAAAACAATACTTTCAGATCTAGAAAAATGTCTCAACCTGCTAATGATGATTACTCTCAACATCTTAGTGATGATGAAGCATCATACCATGAAGATGCATCAGAAAATTTGGTTACTTATTGCACCAATAAACCAAAACAACAACAACAACAATCACTCTACAACAACCATATTTCAAATATCTCAACTCCCAATTCTGAAGAAGGAGGAGTATTGATATATGGGCTTTGGAGATGGAGCATTACCTTGAATATATTGATAATGATGTTTGGAGTAATTCAGAATGGAAATTCATAGTAGAGAATCTCAACTGGAAAGAGGTGTTGTTTAGAATACTTCCACCAGTATTGCTGCAAAAAAAATTTTTGCTGTTTGAAAAGGAAAGGAGGCTAGAACATCTTACTTATGGCATTCCCGAGGAACATTGAGACAGATTTTTCATGGGGATTCATGGACGATGCAAAAGAACATTTGGGAAGCCATAAGGACTGGGTTTGGTGGTAATGCAAATTCAAAAGAAGATGCAGAAGCTGTTTTAAATAACAGTTTGATGCATTTACTATATCAAGTTCAGAAAGGGTTAGAAAAGGGATTATGAAAGGGTTTCCAACAACTACTCTCCACAGTTGGAAGCCAAGGTGCTGAAGTATCTAACTGAGGATGAAATCATAAGTTTCTCAGATCTTTGCCCCCAGCTTGTCAAATCTAGCCAATGACAATGTAGACAACCTAACCAGATGTTGACACTTTGTCCATTGTTGATTGTATAAAAAATTTTTTCAACCTTTTGGGTTTTTTTGACAGCAAGAACTTAAAAGCACTCAAAATAATCTGCAATGTGCTCAAAACAGTTGCTTTTGTTTCACACAGCAAGTGCATCAACTAAAAAGGTTAAGTCTGGTTCATACTGTGCTACAGTATCTATACTTTCACTTGCTTTTCAAAAAATATTCAAGAAAGAGAAAGTTCCTCTGGTTTTGCTTGATGAATTTATTTATTCACTCTTTGTCCAAACAATCTGAAGATTGTGACTTGCTTCATGAAGACCTAGTGACAGATGATGATGGTGCATTGAAGAAATGGACATAAACTGGCAGATTGCAATGATTTCTATTCGAATGAAGAAGTTTTATAAGAAGACTGGAAGGAGAATCCGGATTGATGGAAACAAACCTGTTGGTTTTGACAAAAGGAAGCTTGAATGTTTCAATGTTCACAACACTTGGTTCATGTTTGCAATTAGAGAATGCCCTTCCATGGGGACACAAATGATGAAGAAAGAGATCATTTTTATCTAGATAAGGAGCTGGAAAGAAAGAGCGGAATCTAAACTGTTGCTGACTATGGATGATATGGTTTTGTCAATTGGGGAGATCATACATTAGAGGAAGAAGAGACAGAGACAAATCATGCACTTCATGGCAATCAACTCTAAATACTGAATGTATCATTTATGATATTTTCTAAAACTTGCATTGATTCCATATATAGCTACAAACACTGTGTGTTAGGAACAAACGAATAGTTAGTAAACAAGAAGCAAAAAATACTTGCTTATACTCTAGCGGTTAAGAAATTAGAAGCTCACAATTGTTTACTTATTCAAATAGCTAGCAATTATCTTCTAAATGAACAGCTTACATTTCAACAAAATGAAATATAAAGGCAAAAGATGAAAAAGCTTAAAAGATATAGGAGAATAGGAATGAAGTTGTAAAAGGCAAAGAACAATTACATAAAATAGTAGAGGATTCATGGAAAATTAATTCTAAAAAACCTTTGAAAATTAGTTGATTCTGGTATGAGTTCAACTAGTAAAAGTTGGCTCTGGATATGAATTACACATCAAACAAAGAGGATTTAAGCTATGAGAATGATATGAATCGTACTGTGTTTAAGGTGTACAAAAGGAATGATTTTTCTTAACAAACCTTTATTACAGTAGATTTTCATAGACTGTAATTTCAATGGGTTCCACATCCATTAACTGGAGACTATACTCCTAAACACCAAAAGGAAATTGAAGATTTTTGTTGTTTATGGTAAAAAGGGACCTCAAAAGCCTGAAATTAGTGACTCAGATTGAAACCCCACTGAGCATTCTACCTGTTAATCAAATGACAGTGAAAGATTTTTTGGAAATCCCTTTGAGCACTCTTTTGAGTCTGAATCAGAAAGTATAAGTGTACCAAATGAGATGTCTACGTCTAAGTCTGTTACAACTAATAAAAAAGTTGTGTCTGAATCAAAAGAAGTTGAACCTAGTTGTGCAACACACGTAAAAACTCCTAGGAAACAAATGAAAAAATCAAGGGACACCTGAAGTATAAAGGAAAGAATTGGATGAAATAATGGAAAGAGAACTAGGAGAAGGTTACTCTTTCATCAAGAAAAAGTGTTTTGTTTGTGGAAGCCTAAGTCACTTGATCAAAGATTGTGACTTTTATGAAAAGAAAATGGCAAGAGAGGCTGAGCTTAAGAAACAAAGGGTTATTAATACTGGTAAACGGGGTTGTGGCAAAACCAGTTGGAACTTTGCTAAACAGGGTTAATCGTCTAATCACTTTTTACCTAGAACAGTAAATTAATACTGATAGGCAAAATGTATAATTTTGTTAGGCCTTAATGTTAATAACTGGTAGGGCAAAATGTTAAATTCTGTCAAGGTCTATGGTTAATTCTGTTAGGCATATTGTTAATTCTGTCAGGACTAATATTATTATGGGTAGATCTAAACAACCAGTACATACCAGTAACTCAAAAACAATTTAGTCCTGTAGACCCCAGGTGAATAAGGTTTACTCAAAAAAGGTCATTTTTCAAATCACATTCACTGTGAGAATGACCCCATTGTTAGAAATACAGCAAGAATGACTTATTCATCATGCTGTAAAGGAAATTGGAGCACTGCTGTTAGACCTCAGCAGGTTATAATTGGAGGAACTCTAAACCAAACTTTAATTCTGACAGTGGACCAACTTTTATTAGAACTGTAAATACTAAAGGTCCACAAGGCAGACCCAAGCCTGAAAAGGCCTGGGTCCCTAAAAGAAACTAATTTCTCTTTTTCATGTGAAGGATCATCCACTCAAGAACATGGAGGACAGAGGTATCTTTGATAGTGGATGCTCAGCGCACATGACTGGTAACAAGGATCACCTGGATGATTCTGAAGAATGCAAAGGGGGATCTGTTACCTTTGGAGTAGCAAAGGCTACATAACTGGTAAAGGCAGGATAAGAGTTGGTAATTTAGAATTTGATAGTGTGTCTTTTGTAAAAGAACTAGGGCATTTTAATCTTTTCTCAATATCACAAATATGTGATAAGCAGCACAAGGTTCTTTTTACTGAAACTGAATGTCTTGTTGTGTCTCCTGACTTTAAGATGCCTGATGAAAATCAGATACTTCTCAAGGTCCCTAGGCAACACAATATGTACAGTTTTGATATGAAGACACCTGCTCCTACAAAAGATTATGCTTGTTTGATTGCAAAAGCCACATCTGATGAATCTAAATTGTGGCACAGGAGGTTAGGTCATATAAATTTTAAAAACCTAAACAAACTTGTGAAGGGAAACCTTGTAAGAGGTCTACCTTCCAAGGTTTTCAGAAATGACCATACATGTGTTGCCTGCCAAAAAGGTAAGCAACACAAGGCCTCCTGTAAGGCTAAATTAGAAAGAACAATCACTGAGCCATTACACACCTTGCATATGGATCTTTTTGGACCTACTTCTGTAAAAAGCATTAATCATGCAAGTTATTGCCTTGTAATTACTGATGATTGTACCAGATTTAGTTGGGTATTCTTCTTGGCTACTAAGGATGAAACTAGTGGCATCCTTCAGAACTTCATTAGACAAATTGAAAACCAGCTTAATCACAGGGTTAAAATCATTAGATCAGATAATGGCACTGAATTTAAGAATAGGGATATGCTTGAATTCTGTGGGAACAAGGGAATAAAACAAGAGTATAGCAATGCCAGAACTCCACAGCAGAATGGAGTTGCTGAAAGAATGAACAGGACCCTAATTGAGGCTGCTAGAACTATGCTAGCAGACTCACTTTTACCAACTACTTTTTGGGCAGAAGCAGTTAGTACTGCTTGCTATATCTTTAATAGGGTAAGAGTGACTAAACCTCAAAACAAAACTCCTTATGAGCTTTTGTTTGGCCACAAACCAATTATTAGCTACATAAGACCTTTTGGGTGCCATGTTACCATTTTAGATACTCTAAGTGTGCTTGGCAAGTTTGATGGAAAGTGTGATGAGGGTTTCTTAGTTGGTTACTCACTAAATAGCAAAGCCTTTAGGGTATATAATTTAGTAACCAAAAAGGTAGAAGTAAATCTGCATGTAAAATTTCTTGAAGAAAAACCTAATGTGAAAGGAGTAGGTTATAGATGGATGTTTGATATTGATTATCTAATTGATTCTATGAACTATATTCATGTATCTTTGGAGAATCAAACTTACCCACATGCAGGTACTTCAGAAGTGACTAATAGTGCAGGTACACTACAAACTCCTAATGCAAATACTTCTGTGGAAGAAGATGAGGTTGCGGAGCTTATAGTTGTGCCTACAGCAGTTAGGCATACTACATCAAAAGTTGGACCAAGGAAGTCTTCTACTAATTCAAAGGCAGAGGAGTTTTTGACAGAGCTTCAAAACCTTAAAACACAAGAGAAGGAGGCTTATTCTACTGGCATTTAAGAAGATACTCCTGAAATTCTAGCTTTTAGAAGAGAATTGGATGAACTTGCTCTAAAGCATTTAAGGGAAGTACCTAAGAACAAAGCTACCAGTACTACCTCAGTTAATTCTGGTAGTGGTCCAGTTAATACTCAACATGTTGATCAAGATGATTCAGATATGCCAGAGCTCACAATCTTTAACAAGCCTCAGAAAGAGATTTTTGATGAGGCTTCTTATGATGACGAGGGTATGGTCCATGATTTCAACAACTTACCAACAGAAGTAGCTGTTAGTCCCATTCCTACTCTTAGGATTCACAACATTCACCCACAAAGCCAAATACTTGGCGATCCTAAGTCATATGTGCAAACTAGAAGCAGAGTGAAGCAAACTTCTGGAGCACATGCACTTGTAAGCTATGTTCAAAAGCCGCAAAGGAACAATCACAAAGATCAACAGCATTGCTTGTTTGCCTGCTTCTTATCTCAGGAGGAACCTAAAAAGATTTCTAAAGCTCTTAAAGATGACAGTTGGGTTGAAGCTATGCAAGAGGAGTTGTTACAGTTTAGGCTGCAACAGGTATGGATTCTAGTAGATCTACCTCATGGAGCAAAGGTGATTGGAACAAAATGGGTATACAAAAACAAACGGGATGAAAGAGGAGTAGTTGTTAGAAATAAGGCAAGATTAGTTGCCCAAGGCCACAGACAGGAGGAGGGTATTGACTATGATGAGGTTTTTGCTCATGTGGCAAGAATAGAAGCTATTAGGTTATTTTTAGCCTTTGCCTCATTTATGGGGTTCATGGTATACCAAATGGATGTCAAAAGTGCATTTTTGTATGGCACTATAGATGAAGAGGTGTATGTTTCTCAACCTCCTGGTTTTGTTGATCCTGATCATCCTAAGAAGGTTTATAAGGTTGTCAAAGCTTTATATGGACTTCATCAAGCCCCTAGAGCTTGGTATGCTACTCTATCAACATTTCTAGAGGAGCATGGATACAAAAGGGGTACCATTGACAAGACTTTATTTATTAAGAAAGATAAGAAGGATATCATGCTGGTTCAAGTGTATGTAGATGATATCATCTTTGGCTCTACTAGAAAGTCTTGGTGTGACGAATTTGAGGCCTTGATGAAAGGCAAATTTCAAATGAGTTCTATGGGTGAACTCATCTTCTTCCTTGGATTGCAAGTCAAACAAAAGACAGATGGAATTTTCATTTCTCAAGACAAGTATGTTGCAGACATGCTGAAAAAGTTTGACCTTGCTAGTGTGAAAACTGCAATAACCCCTATGGAGACCAAGATGGCATTACCACCAACAACCAACACCTCCACAGCCCGCAACCACTAAATTCTCCACCCCCACCAGCACACCACCACACCAAACTTCCACCACACCAACTCCACAAACCAACCAACTACCCCACTCCATTTCTCCTTACCCCCACTCCCACCACACACCAGTACCCCAACAACCCCACAACACTACCACATCGCACTCACAGCCAACCCATTCCCACCACACCACCCCACATCTAGTCAACACACATCAACCACAACCTACCACCCTACCCATCGCCACTACCCACACCAACCAAGATCCACAACACCCAACGCAATCACCAACCACCACCACGCACACCATCAACCCATTACTCACGACAACACCCAAAACGACACACAACCATTCTCTCATACACACTGCAAAGACCACCACAACACCATCCAACCTAACAGAGCACAACAATACCACACGATAGCAACTCTTCATCACCCACATCATCCAAACAAGTACAACCCATCACAATATTCGATACCACCACAACCCCCCTCACTCACAACAACCCCCCCCCACACCCTCCACCACCCCCAACCGCACCCCCACAACCCAAACCCCCCCCAGAAGAGGGGATCTTTTTAAGAGTGTTAACTATTTTATTTATTGGATGGTAATATTAAAAAAATATTAAATCACTAACTTCCCACACAACCTCACACCAACCACACACCTATCAGAAAAACCGAACTACCAACCCCACCACCCCCAACCACACACCACTTCCACCAAAGAGCACACACCAACACTTAAGATGTTAACTCAATCAACCTAACTCAACCACTCACCACACCTCAATCGCTTATCAAATACCAACCCCAAGTAACCTACACCACGCCACCTTTGTACCACTAACACAACACAATCCTACCACCATCCAACACAGCACAACACAGTAACTCTCTCACACTCCTTCGACGCCCGGTCAGCCCAACACACACATTGTACCAGCTACCGATTTCACCAGTTCAGGCTATCATCCCAGCAGATTACCACCTATGTCCAGAGCTACGAAATCTTCCCAAGTCTGCAGACCGAATTTTTGATGACAGACAACTTATGATTAAGAGTGGGTGTGCTCACTGACTTCAACACATACCAATAAGAATCGAAGTCAGTCCTACTCCTACTCTTACGGATTCCAATTAATTCACCCGAACAGTCAAATACTTGGTTGATCATAAGTCAGCTGTGCAAACTAGAAGCAAAGTGCAGGCAAGAAAATCCCGGAGCTCGTGCACTTTTTCAGTTTTAACCAAAAGCACAAAGAAACACTCACAAAGAATCAACAACAAAGTTTGTTTGCCTTCTTTCTATTCAGGGAGACCCTAAAAAGTTGTGAAGCACCTACAAGATAACAGTTGGTTCAAAGCCATGCACGAGAGATAGTTACAATTCAAAGTGCAACAAGTATGGGTACTTATAGAGTCTACCTCCCGGAATTAAGGTCATTGGTACCATAAATGGGTCTATAGAAATAAAAGAGATGAAAGAGTATTGGTATGTAGAGAAATAAGGCAAGATTGGTGCCCCAAGAGGTACACCAGAAGTGAAGGTATTAACTTATGATGAGGTTTTTCTCCTTGGCAAAATATAAGCTGTCCATGGCTTATTTTAGCCTTTGCCCTCATTTAATTGGGGTTCATAGTATACCAAGTGGATGTAAAGAAGTGCCTTACCTGTATGGCACTATAGATGAAGAGGTTCATGGTCTCACAACCAACTGGCATGTTATCCTGGACACCCTAGAGAAAGGTTTATTAGGTTGGTCAAAGCTTGTAAGCGATTGCATCAAGCTCAAGAGCTTGGTATGCAACACTATCAACATTCCTAGAGACGCATGGATAGCAAAGGGGTACGATTGACAAGACTTTATTTAATTAAAATGGACAAATCGATATCATGCTATTCAAGTGTATGTCGATAATCATTTTTGGTCAACTAAAAATCTTGTGAGTGATAGTTAGAAGCCTTGATGAAAAGCCATAATTCAGATAGTTCATGGGAAACTCACATTTTTCTTAGGGTTACAAGTCAAACAAAACAAGGCAGGAATCTTCATATCTCAGGACAAGTATGTAGCTAAGATACTCAAGAAATTTGATCTTGTAAATGTGAAAACTGCAATAACCCCCATGGAGACCAAAGTGGCATTAACAAAAGATGAGGAAGCTGTTAATGTGGATGTGCACTTATATAGATCCATGATAGGTTCTCTCATATATTTAACAGCCTCTAGGCCCGATATAATGTATCATATGTTTTTGTTCTCATTTTCAGGTCACATCCAAGACTATCACATCTCAATGCTGTGAAAGAATCTTTAAGTACCTTAAGGTGCAAAAACATTGGGCTTATGGGTAATCCTAGAGAATCTACCATTTAACTAAAGCATTCTCTGACAGTGCATTATGGGGTTCCAACCTTGACATGAAGGAAATCCACACAGGATGGTTGTCCAATTTCTTCTTGGAAAAAGACTTATCTCATGGCAATGCAAGAAATAGACCATAGTGGCTACCTCTACAACTGAAGTTGAATATGTAGTTGCTGCAAATTGCTGTGGACAAGTATTGTTGGTTCAAAATTAACTACTGGACTATGGTTTCAATTTCATGAATACCAAAATCCACATTGATAATGAAAGAAACAATACTAGCATTTGAAGAACCCAGTGAATTCATTCCAAGACAAATCACATCAAGATACGCCACCTATTTTTATAAGAAGATCAATGTTCTAATAAGAAGCTTATTAGTGTGGAGAAAATTCAAACGAACAGACTTAAATTAGCTGACCTATTACTGAAACCTTTGTTGGACCACACGGGTTTTAATTACTATTTAGAAGAGTATATAGGGATGATAAACACATAGCTACATTTAAGGGGAGGCTCACTTGTATAGCGTGTATACTTCTGGTAGTTAGTTTAACTAAAATCTGGCTTAAGTAGTATTAATACTGGTAGTTAATTCTGGTAGTTAGTATATTAATTCTGGTAGTTAGTAGTATTAATACGGGTAGTTAGTTTAAGTTACTTCTGTCTATACAAACTCTTGCAGCATGTTTTTCTTTGTTTTAGTCAAATTCTTGATAGGAATAGGCATGGATGCAGATATAGGCAAGAGTGATAAGGTCCTTAAAATTTCAGTAAATACTTTGTATTCAGTTGAGAAAAGAGTTAAGTCGGTTGTATCATAATTAATTCGGTTGACCAAAGTTAAGTCTGGGTAGTGTACATTTTAATACGTAGGTGGTGTTAGTATGTTAGTGCTAGGTTGCGAAAAAGGACTTCTCTGCAGTAAACACTGTTAAATGTTACCGTGTATAGATTTTTAACGGCGCTAATTGTCGTTAAATAGAGAAGCTATATATTTGTTAAAATAAAATTTGATTTCCTCTTTCACACTTATCTGTGTATTGGCTATCCCTTTTCCGCAAGTAAAAACTTCTTTATTTTATAAAAATATAAGTTCAATTTGTCTTGCTAAACCAGCATCTACAACCTCACTCGTACCTAAACCCAGTAAATTTTCAGTTCAAATCACTACCTTGTATTACTACTTTCGATTCATGGCTCAATTAAAATACTGCGACAAACACAATCAAGTGGGTTCTTGCGCAAGCCTGATGAGAGTGCGGGGTTTGCAGAGATAGTAGATTTTCTAAGAGGTTCCAAAACCTCTGGGATAGCTTTACACAACTAGATCCTACTATCTATGATTCCCTACGTCAAACATTTTGGCAATCTGCATACTGCCAAGACTCTTGCTGATGGGACGCCTAGAATTACAGGCAACTATTGATACCATATCCTATAACCAATCACTAAGGCATCTATTAGACATAACTTCAATAGCATATGCCATTAGAGAATTACAATGTTCAAATAATGAGATTTTAAGGTATGGGGCAAATGGTATTCCTACTGACGGACATCTTTTACCTTTTGAAAAGCTGTTTCACACCCCAATGAGGAGTGTTAGTCCACCATCCTTTGCATTTATAAGCTCTAAGATGTGATTGATCAATTTGGTACAATATTTGCTACTAGCTTTGATTTGTCTTATCCCACTAGGCAGAGTTTATAATTCTTTCAAAACTAATTTTTGATGGCATGTTGGGCAAACTTAAAAAAGCAAAAACAAAAGTTTTTGATGTATCCTCAGTTTCTGCAACTGATTTTGGATATTCCAAACGGAAAATAAAAACCCTTATCTGGGCTGTGACCCTGACCAATAAAGATCTTGGGAATCATGAAAAGGGGTTTTTAGAGGGGCACCAAGACCTTCCATGTTGCCTGCAATGCATGCTTGTTTGCTTCTACTAATACCAAATGCAGGTAAAGAACATCCTTGATGTGGGCACAAACTCAACCATCATCATCCTCAATTACAGAACCATCTTCATATTTACCACCCGAACAACTCCACCTCCTATACCATAACCCATATCCCTGCATCTACACCTAAACCATATGCCTTGAAACCGACCCTGATCCTATGGAGCACACCTTTTAGGAACCAGATTCCCCCCCCCCCCCTTTAAACACTCCAACACTCTCAACTCCAAAAGATCAAGCCCAAGGACAGATTACTTTGGATTGATTATTTGACTTAAGTAGTTCCCAAAATAAGGACAAAAAATTGATATCTGTAAAAGGATCTCAAGCACAACCAAGCTGACAATGGGGATGCTATTGTGAAGATTGGTAAGAGAAGGTTGAAAAGCATGAAGGTAATGTTAAAAAGTAGAAATGTGGTCTTATCAGACTCTAAAGAGGAAGAATCTGAGGCTTAGGGGAGGAAAAGTCAAGATGATCCTCTAGTTTCATATGGTAAAAATGGGCTGGTTACTCTTCTACAGACTACTAACAACACTTCAGGGAGGAACAAAGATGAAGACATAAGCCCTACTACAATAGAAGCATGCTAAAATGCTCTCCAGGTTGCTTCTCAAAAGCCAAAGTCAATAGATAAGGTGAAGGAAGTATAAGAGAAGGAAAGAGACCAAGGGGAAAGAAGGTGCCACTAGGCTTAAATTTTCAAGAAGAAGTAGTACTAGTGGTGAAGATATAATACTCGGCAGTATTAAAGTTAGTACTGTCTATTAGGGCAATTAGTACTGACCTATTAACAAGTCCATTCCTTCACTCTAATTAAAGGCAAAGAGAGAAAAGCACCTATTATCATTGAAAAAGCTCCTAAGAAGACTAAGGAACAAAATTCTACAGGAGGAAGCTAGCTAGCTGAAGCTAATCAGATTGGATCTTAGGAGAAAGAAAAAAAAAGAGGCTAAACAAGATACACTTGGATTCTCTCATTAGACAAAGAATATGCCGCAGAAGAAGAATTAAATGAGCAACAAAAGAAAAGAAGAGCTCAAGTTCAATTTGAAGCTCAGCATTACAACAATAGAAGATTAGGATCATTATTAGAGCAAAAGATTGAAGCTAATGCAGAGTTGAGTCAACGAGAGTGCAAGGACTGGCTTACAAGGAGAAAACTTCACAAATGAAGATGGTTGAGCTATTAAATCAAAGGAAGAAACATTTTTTGCAGAAGAAAGAGCAAGAGCTCAAAAGAAATAAGCCCATGACCCAATCACAGCTGAGAACTTATATGATGAATTACTTGAAGAATCAGGGGACATGGAAGCTATCTCAGCTGAAAATTTAAGTTTTGAAGAAGTAAAGAAAATTAGACAAGCTGGTGAAGCAGTTGAATCTTTATGCACTATATAACTTAGAAGCTACTAAAGATAGTCTGTAAAATTTGGTGAAGAACTCCGCACCAAACAAAGACAAAAAAGACTAAAGAGTGATGAAGCAAAAGATGATGAGCCAACCAAGAAGACTGGAAAGAGGAGAAAACAGATGGCAAGGAAAGGATTACATACAGACCTTGATAAGGATGATTCTAAAGATACAGATGAAGCTAGTGAACAAGATGATTCTGCTTCAGGTACTAAAATTAAAATTTCCTTTAAACATGTTCTGTAGCTATGAAATCACCTATATAGCTACTTATAAGATCATCAAACAAGAGATGAGAGGTTTGTACAATTTGTTATGGGAAGATGGAACGATAAGGTGGTACATAAATCTTTAGAGCTATGCTGAAGGATATAACTGAGGATGATCTTACTGAATAAATAGGATTGTCATGAATAATAATGGACTGCAATGGACCTGTAGGAGGGCTTAGAGAATGTACTTTTGGAAACTATTTAAAAGAATATGTTTGAGGAACCTCATAGTATCACAGACCTAAATGGAGTTTAGTTAGGTCCAACAAAGGATCATAAGTTAGAAGAATAATTAGAGACTGCAGAGGTACCTGTTTGAACTTGGAGTCAAAGTATATATATGCTACATTGAAAGACAATATCCTTTATCTGCTGAGAGGTATGCAAATCTATAGCTAGATAACGAAGACTTCAAAGAGGAAAACAAATGAGGCTTTGCTACAAATTTTGAAAATGCGATGGAAAAGCCCTCTTGCATTAGGACGTAGAATAGGTTGACAGTTAGAATACTAGAGATGGAAATAAGAAGAAATAACACTTGGTGGAGTGTGCTATGCACTAAACATAACCAAATGGATTATGCATCCCCCAAGTCCCTAACAGACATAAGGATTGGCTATCAGGACAAACGGCTCTTGTAAAGACTTCCAAATCCGTTAATGCTGACAATAGCCAAAATTTGTATGGTTAACACTCACCATATCTGGTTAGTAAAGAGGGCTAGCCCAAACAATTTGATGGGTTTGTGTAAAGGCTGTGGAAAAACCATAGAGTAGTCCATGAGGTTATGCTCAGGAAAAGACAAATTGCAATCCATATAAGATGGTTGACATTAAACTATTACCAAAAAGTGATGGTACATCAACTCTCACAAGTTTTCATATGACAAAGATTTGATATGGTAATCAATCCACCAAGGAATTTAACCTTTTCCTTCTAGGTGCCCAAAGGATTGACTAGGCCCGAGCAAAATGGCAAAAGTCAAGGCAATATAAAATCCGTTTATGGCTGTAATGGTTTGCCAAAAACTATATGGTATTCAACTCAGCAATGTTTCATGTACTGAGAGTTAAAATGGTTTTCAGTCAACCATAGACATGCACCTTTCTGGTGGCCAAAGGACTGACTACTCCAGAGTAAATGGCTAACTGGTAAAGAGACATCAAATCTATTTAAAGTTTTAATGATTCACCTCTCACAGGAGTTTAACACAAACCACCTAGAGTGATGAGAATAGTCTAAAACTATATGATTTGATTGCTGATATGAAGGGTTGCTGAAAAGTTTTTGAAGAATTGTGGCAGCAAAGATCAAAAAGAGATAATTTGAAGAATTGCAGCTCAAGAATTATTTGAAGAGTCTTATTTACAACATCCTCAGAAAGCTCAAATGGAAGACACTTGAAGAAACTTAAAGTTCACAAGTGAAGATCAAGTTAGGGGAGGATTGTTGGGAAATAGATTGTAAAAGACTTAATACTGGTAGTATAATAGTTAAGTCTGGTAGTATTAGTTAGTTCTTTTCTGTGCATTATTAAGATAATACTGGCAGTACTAAGTAAGTCATGGCAGTACGAAAGATCAGTACGGTAGAGAAGAGCAGTACTATAGTTAGTACTGGTCGTATTTAGTTAAGTCTGTTTATATAACAGAATAGTAATAGTTATCTTAGAGATATTTTAGGAGATATATTAGGAAAGGATATGTATTATTCTTTCACACCTTTGTAAAGCCCATTAGGGTTTTCCTTGGTGTATAAAAGGAACCCTACGACATAGAGTTTCATATAGGTAATAGAAGCATTGAAGCTTAATAAAAATCTATAGCAAAATTAGTATTATTGTTCTTCTTAATTCTTGTGTTAAGATTCCGCATTAACACTTGATATTCATAAGTCAGTGTCTCTCACATAGTTGATTTGGATTTATTCAAGTTAACTATTGTCTTACAAAGGCTATATAGATCCAACACAAGGACCTACAAGTATGAAGACTATTACATGACCCCTAGGAGTACACTAAGTGCATGTGAAATATATTAAAAGTAGATCAACCATATTAGGGGGCAAGGTAGTATGAAGACTGTTACCGGATGGTATCCTTTCTACACAATTATGTTTCCCTAGACATATCAACAGCCATACAACAAAACAGTTTTCTAAGCCAAACAGGCACATAACATCATAAGCATCAACATTACTAAGATCTACATCGAGTTTCATACAATCATAAATAAACATAATTAGTAAGGTTTAGCCAAGCATATAAAGATAAAAGCAGAGCAATACATATTGAACAATATCAGGGACATATTGAATGATTAAATAAACGTTACTTGATTAAAACATGAGTTGGAGGAAGTACAATAGGGTTTTTAGGCCCTAAATTCATCCCTAACAGTTGCTAAATGAACTAGGGTTCGCACCCTCTTTTTATCAAAAGAGTTACACACCAAACCCGAAATTATCGGGTGATTTCTATAAATAGGAAAAAACTGTGACAGCATCGCATTTTAATCGTGACGTCGTCATGAAAGAGAATAATTCAAGATAATAGGGCTTGGGACGTTATGCTCTGGACCCGAGTCCGATGGAATCTTGTGACACCGTCTTGATCTTCGTTGTGACGGCGTCACGTTGTATCTGTGACGCCGTCTCCAGCCACTATAGAGAAATTATTGATCAATGTTGGTGTAGGTCCGTAGTCTTGTCCGTTGCTTCTCCAAATGAGCCCAAGTCACGTGTATTTCTTCCAAATGCCCTCCAAATGAGAAATATCTGAAAAGGAACAATTAAGTACCTATGTTTGGGGCATAAATGCACGATTTAGGGGGTTAAACGACCCCGAAAAACGTGTATATAATAACACCTCATCATTAATGCTGTAACAATACTTTTTCCTCCCTTTTCTCTTTTGTTATAAATTTGAAATTGTGAAAATACTTACCTGTCCTTCTCTTAACTGTCTCTATTCTATATCGTTTAATATCGTGTGATTCAAGCTAAATCGAGACCTAACACACATCCACTCCCAATCCAATTTGCTTAATGGCTAAAGCTACATCGTCACAAGCATGGTTATGGCATCATCGTCTCTCACATCTAAACTTCGATACCATCAACTTGCTTTTGAAGTATGATATTGTGACTGGCCTTCCCAAATTGAAATTCGTTAAAGATCATCTTTTTTCTTCTTGTGAGTTGGGGAAAGCAAAATGTAAGTCTCTCAAGACTAAAACTACCCCAAGCTCAAAAAGACGGTTACAAATTCTACACATGGACTTATGTGGTCCCATGAGGGTAGAAAGCTTTAATGGTAAGAAATATGTGTTGGTAATTGTTGATGACTATTCAAGATATATTGGGACTCGCTTCTTGAGATCCAAAGATGAAACACCAGAAGTTCTCATCGATTTCCTCAAACTTGTTCAAAGAGGACTTCATGCTCAAGTTAGAACAGTTCGAGCTGACAAAGGTATGAAATTTCTGAATAAAACTCTTCATGCATACTTTGCTCATGAAGGGATTGAACACCAAACGTCAACTGCTCGAACACCTGAAGAAAACGGCGTTGTCGAAAGACGGAACCGTACTCTTATTGAGGTTGGTCGAACAATGCTAAGCACCGCTAAAGTTCCTCTGTACTTTTGGGCTGAAGCTATTGCCACAACATGTTTTACTCAAAGTTGTTCAATCGTAATTCCTCGACATGAAAAAACACCTTATCACATCATTAATGGCCGAAAACCGTCTATAAAATTCTTTCACATTTTTGGCTCGTTATGTTACATCATCAGAGATGGTGAGAATCTTGACAAGATGAAAGAAAAAGGTGATGCATGTAATTTTGTAGGGTATTCTACTCAGCCAAGAGCTTATCGGGTATATAACAAGAGAACAAGAGTGGTAGTCAAAACCATTCATGTTAACTTTGATGAATTGCCTCAAATGACGTCAGATCATGTCAGTTCTGATCTCGTTCTAC
Source organism: Tanacetum coccineum (assembly GCA_026074375.1). Taxonomy (NCBI): domain Eukaryota; kingdom Viridiplantae; phylum Streptophyta; class Magnoliopsida; order Asterales; family Asteraceae; genus Tanacetum; species Tanacetum coccineum. The sequence continues at coordinate 140,516 of BQNB010001025.1, forward strand.
AATGTTCGACAACAGCACTTGAACATGCCAGTTTAAGTCCCGGTCCCCAAAGTTAAAAAAATGTTCCTCAAGCAACTAAGACAATAACAACGTCAAATGAGGTGGATTTGCTATTTAGTCTGATGCTCGATGAATTACTCAATGGAACTACTCCAGTTGTGTCAAAGTCTTCCGCTGTAACTGCTGCTGATGCACACGATCAACGTCAATAACTACCACATCAACTTCAATCTACTTACAACAACCTTTGTTGCAGATATACCTCCAATAAACTTTCAAACAACACTAAAACTAAAATCAAGTACCACTCACACCAACTGTCACTAACTCGACTAAGAACATTAATCATGCAGAAACTCACAAAGAAAATGCACAAGTTGAAGAAGACGAATTTATTAACATCTTCAGTACACCGGTACAAGAATGTGGGAGACATCTTCTCGTTATGTTATTCGTCAAAGATGGTCATCCATTCTATCAACGACATCCTCTGAACATACGTTAGATAAAAGAACATCCGATAGACAAGTTCATGGAAATCCATCTAAGCAATTATAAACAAGACGTCAGCTATAACAGAAAGCGGAGTATGTGTATGTTCGCATTCACCGTGAGTTAAACTTAACCGAAGAACATCAAAGAAGCCATGTCTTATTTTGTATGGATTGAAGCGATACAGGAAGAAACTCACCAGTTTGAACGACTAGATGTATGGGAATTAATCGGCAGACATTATCCTAAAAATGATAAAAACACTTGAATGGCTCTGGAAAACAAACCGTGTGAAGGAGAATAATGTAATACGCAACAGAAGCTCGTCTTGTAAGTAAGGGATACGGTCAAAAGGAGTAATAGAGTTTCGAAGAGTCCATTTGCACCAGATCGCTTCGTATTGGAAGTTGTCCGGTTAAATCGTTTGCTATGTGCACAAAAACATTTTCAGTATACTTAGGACTCAAACAAAACATTTCTTACGGACCACTAAAGAAGAAGTTTAATGTCAATCAGCCCGCTGGAATTCGTAACCCTCATCATCCTGATAAAGTCTACCATCTCAAAGAAAAAGGCATTATATGGACTCAAACAAGCTCCAAGAGCGTGGTATGATGAACTCTCCAACTTCCTGGTATCTAAAGGTTTTCAAAAGGTTCTATTGATCTAAACTCTGTTCATTATATAAAAAAGGGGATACATATTGCTTTTACAATTTACGTTGATGACATTATTTTTGGTTCTATGAACCCAACTATCTAAAATGTTAAAAAATTAATGCACAACAGTTTAGAAATGTCTTATGATGGGAGCTAAAAAATTCTTTTAGGATTCAGATCCACCAAACCCATGTGATACTTTAATAAATAAACTAGGATATGACCAGAGATACTTAAAAAAGCATGGTAATGACCTTCATTGATAGTGTTGTACTCAATGGCTACAAAACCCCTTAGAAACTGACTTGAGTGAAAACATGTTGACTCAAACGAAATACATAGCTTGGTCGGGCACTCAGTACTTAACAAGCAAGTAACGACTGATATTGTACATGCAACATGTTATTATGCTCGTTATCAAGCGAGACCAACTAAAAAGTACCTCAAGGAGGTTAACGGACTTACGGTAGCCTTAACGAAATAACCATTAACCATGGATCTCTGGTATCCGAAGGAACACCGGGCTTCGAACTAACACCCTAAAAGCAATCTTGGCAGAATACAATTTCTAGGAGGTGATAAGTTTAGCCAGCATGTCATTCTGACCAAAAAGCAAGACTGCACTTCAATGTCTACAGCAAAAGCCGAGTATGTGTCTCTATCTGCGTGTTGTGCTCATGTTCTCTGGTTGAGAACTTAGCTCACAAATTATGGCTTTCACTTTGATAAAATACCTATGTATTATGACTTAAAGGCAGCCATAGCCATCTCATGAAATCCAGTCCAGCATTCCCGTACCAAGCACATTGATGTCAGATATCACTTATAAAGAACAGGGTTGAAAACCTATTGTTGAATTATTCTTTGTCGGAACTGAATACCAGTTATCTGATCTTTTTACTAAAGCCTTACCCGAAGATAGGTTTAAGTATCTCGTCAGACGACTTGGTATGAGATGTTTGACTCCAAAAGACTGAGGTTTGGCAAACAAGACGAATCTAAAAAGAAATAAAAATTTCAGCTTGATATACATCAAACATCAATTTGTAAATATTTTCGAAAAACAAAATACAAAAATATAAAATCTAGAAAAACAAAATATAAAATTAAAAAATTTCAAAAAGACCAAAAAGAATCTTCTCGACGTGTCTCTTGGAATCGATAACATTTACTTACCTAGAAATGTCGATTAACATTGACACGGGTGTGTAAATGAAGTTCGAGCAAGAGTTCAAACGTTTTAAAACATGTCATTTCTAATTTTCTAAATGACTTATGGACATTTCAGTGCATAACTCAGACATCAATGTAAGAAAAGTGTATCTTTAAAGATAACTTATCCTATCAACGAGAAAATCAAATTTCTCGGGTCTTGAGCTCCTAGACAAAACATTCAATAGTTTTGAGCTCATGAAAATGGCTTATAGTTACCTTAAACTGTAACCCAGACCCAAATGTTAGGGGAGTGTACATTTCAGTGCACTTACTCTACAAATAGAAGAGACGTCTTCTATCATATGTTTTAAAAATCGTTAAGCATAATTTTTTCAAAAAGAACTTTTCATGTCAAAATTTTCAAAATATAATTTGTGGTATCTTTCCATAATAAGTGGTATTGTTAAATTGTGTGTTCAACACTCCGCAGAAAAAGATCCATTCTCAATATAAATTACAATGGTATAATATTCAATGTTTATAAGTGGTACAATTGGTAAAATAATGCTCAAAAATGTCATCGTAACAAGTCAATCAATTTGTGAGGGGGAGATTTTAAAACAATGCCTTTTAATGTATTTTGGGTACATCTCATAAATGTCAATTATAAGTATCCAAAAACATTCACGTGAAATTAAAATGTAGTATATCAAATTCAAGTTAATAAAATATATAACTGTTCACTAAGGCATCCAACTCGTCATCAATATTTGTGAGTCATGTCATTTTTCCTTGTAATATCAAGTTTCTCAAAATTATGATTCCCACAGTAATTATGTTTAAAGAGGAGAAATCAGAAAAATGTTCACAAATTCATGCAATTCAGTGGTATCATTTTTCTCCCCATGATATTTTTCATGTCAAATTTTAATCAATTGGTATTTTAAATACTAAAAGACTTATTATTTTAATTAAGGGGAGAAAATGATGATTAAGATTGGTTCTAGAAAAAATATGAGCTAAAGGACCTAAGTGAAACTATGTTCCTTCTTGTGCGAAAACCATTTCGAATCTCATGCACATGTGTAGAGGGAGTATTTGAAAATAAAAATGGTCAGTAATAGGTTTTTATGGTGTTCGATCTATAACCAATCAACCATGATCTCTCGACGTCGATGATGTCAGAAGGCGGTTAAGGTTAGGTATAAGTCCTATGATCTAACCAGAACCGGAGGGATCTACCCATGGAACATACATAGTTAGTAATAGAAGTACTTAGGTATGATTGGAGATGAATGAGAATGAGGGAAAAATGCCGACTAAGATTAAGCTAACACTGGAACAATCACAACAAGGTGTTAGTGATGATGTCTTGGTAAGCACTGAAGGGGTTGAAGAATAAAAAGAAAAATATGGATCGAGGGTGAAAATAAAGAAGCCCTCCACACACTTTAGATCGAGAAAAAACTAGGGTCAATACAATCTATAAGGTCACATGGTTTGAGGGGGGTGGTGATGTATTGAAGAAAGACGTCATTGGATGAGCCCAGGGATGGGCAACGCACAACCTCTTGGGGGGGTGGGCCGGCCGTAACCATCGGAGTTTTCTCATGCAAAGAGACTTAGTCGGTCTTTTGGTCACGGAGATACGGACTTGTTATCTATCGACATCACACTCCGAATGGTTGAGTATGGTGATTAAGGGGGGGGGCAGGTCACATTCATCCCTGATTATTAAAAACAAAGTGCTCAATTCGAGTCTTTAGCTAGTAGAGATCATTATTATAAATCGCATTTAGGGCACTAATCCATGTATTTAACTAGTGGTGGTTACACCTTGAATTAATATTTTGGTTTCGATTTTGGCCTTAGAATTTAGAACTGGGTTTCTTGTATGTTACTTTATGTGGGATGGACGCGTTAAGTATTTTCAGTGACGAATGAAATCCTTCCAAGTCAACACTCAACATGCTCATGGTAGGTGACTTGCTAGATTTCTATACGACCAAGGCTTGTGCCGACTATATCGAGTTTGGTCTAGATATATGAATAGACACATAATCAGAATAGTTAGTAACTATCTGATTCACACTTAACTACCGGTGTTGACGGCTCTGAGACACACATTGCTCCGGTAACGAAAACCTAGTACACATACAGCTGCGAAACCTGGTGAAGAAGATTCATATGAATTCTATTTGATCACAGGCAGTATTTATACTGATTAACAGGGAACCGTAGTTATTGCAACTGTATTTGATGAAGTGACAAAGACACTTCCATCCATATCTGTTGTTTATCACTAACCTTTTAAATGCAGATTTAAACGTCGGTGTTGCAATCTTGTACCAACGAAATCAGATTCATTGACACATGCTCATACTCAAGCTTTCAAAGTCAATCATTCAACATCAAGATTGTTGATACTAAACCTCTTCATCATCAAAGAGCTTCAAAGTCAAATAAAGAATAGTCGATGGGGAATATTTGTTAGTCATTAGATGTTCATATAAGACGAAACAAGAATGCCATCAGTATTGCAGTATGTCCTTCAACAAGTACAAGTTATCAAGAAAGTTCAAATCAAGATGATCAAGCCAAGAGATATGCCAATTAAAGATCTCAAAGACTCAAAGTCAAAAACATAGCTCAAGATCAATAACACATAAACTGACACCACGCAAGAATGTTATCGGTCGTCGATAACAGAAAGAACAAAGCCGTTACAAATAAGAAAAGACGAAGACAAGAACAAAGAAGACTGTTAGGCAATATTGTAAAGTACTGCTGGCAGATAACAAAGTACTGTCAGTGATATCAAAGTACTGTTTATTATGTTAAAGTACTGTTAGTTATAGAAAGTACTGTTAGCAATATCAAAGTACTGCTTATAATAGTTTTAGAGTTCTAGAAGGATTGTATTAGGAGAAGATAAGCATGACAGGTTGTAAGCCCAATAGGGTTAATCCTTGATGTCTATAAAAGGACCCCTTGGAAGGCATAGTTAGGTACACGTATGAGTACGAGTATGAATACAAATATTAGAAGAAGTATTAGCGATTAGTATTATTAGTGTTTTAGGGATCTGTAAAATTAGGCAGGTTCAAGGTGTGATAATAAAAGTAATCTTTTGATTATTGCTGTGTTCTTCTTAATATTATCAATTAGATTCCACATAGTTGATAATATTCATTGTCAGCGTTTCATAGTTATTATCTTGGATTTATTCAAGATAGTAATATCTTTTACAAGTTAAAGGTTCAACATATTAGAGTACATCGATCCTACAAGTGGTATCAGAGCTTGTGAGGAAACTCTGATTAAGAAGAACTTTGAAGATCCGATATCTTTGCAAAACACTAAAGATGTCTGAAGCTGAAAACCACCCTCCTGCCTTATCTGTCACCACCCTTCTAGATGATTGGAGCATAGAGATTGATGCAGACCATGTGGATCTTGGACAAGATAGACTTGGAGTTTTTGACTAGAGCGAAGAAGCTGATAATGCACCAGTTGCTCTTGCTTTGATGGCTACAAGCTCAATCAATTCTTCTAACTCAAAGGTACCTTACTGTTCCAAATGTAGTAGATCTTATAAACAATTGCTTGAAAACTATCAAAAAGAAAGAGATAATTTTCAAAAGGCTAGGTCTGAAATTCTAGGATATCAAATGAGCTTAG
>BQNB010001026.1:0-59948 GCA_026074375.1 Tanacetum coccineum
TGTCCTAGATTTTTGATAAACTTTTTTATGTGAAGTTGTATCTCCTATGACTGTCACATACGTTTTGATATCTTGTGGTCCACTATAACAACGTTTGAACTAAACATGTGAATTCACCAACTTTGTGTTGACGTTTTAAGCATATTTTTCTCAGGTGCATAGCATGTATTTTGTTGCTTGACTTATGTGAAGTCTATTTGCCCAGACCGATTTATCAGAAATCTATCTATGTCTTTAATTACCGTTGTTGAACTTATTTAAGCTTCCGCATTTTTTTTACTCTTAAACCTTTTAAATTTGATCGATGTAAAACTTATTAATATTTTGAATTTATGCAACGGTGTTTGTTTTTAAAAAGTACCCGTAGATGTCGTTCTTTATGCTTTGTACTTGAGATATTCATGAACGTCACGCCCCCAGACGCTTATTCAGACGGGACCCTATTTGGGGGTGTGACAGATTGGTATCAAGAGTCAAGGCTATAGAGAACCAGGTAGTATAAACTAGGTCTGGACTATAACTTGTATGTGTTCCTACGTGATTATGTGCCTTACGTGATTTTACATATAGGTAATATGTATATGTATTATATAATTAAATACTAAGTATAACTAATATTACTATAATTATATTGCATTTCTTTTCGCGGTACTGCATTTGATGGTCGTTTTACCAGGGTCTCGATCCAGACCTACCGGACCCCCTTCATCCACAAGTGTTCAAACTGTCTCTTTCATTAGACACATTTTGTGTGAATTTCATCACTTGTACATATTCAGCATAAAGAACCTCAGTGTTTGCAGTACGGTAGTAATGTCCGTGTCAGCCCCAGTTTCAGCATCTGCAGGAGAGGAGGAATCCGTACTATATTTACGGTGCATCATACTGTGGTTGCGCAGAGGGGACAAAGCGATGCCTTCTTCAGTTGCTGGGTATGTGGTATGTAGGTAATCCTATACATTACCTTTTACACTAATAAAACGGACCCTAAAACGCCAAAAACGCACATTAACTGCGATATATATGCTTTTTTTATGTTTGTACTGTGCAGTGGTACGGATATTAACTAAAGGAAAAAAATGAACCAAAGCCAATTCAGGACAAAACCAAGAGCGGAATGGATAGAGCCGAAAAAAAACCGTAAGCAAAGGTACAATAAGGAATTGAAAACGGAGCCTAAAACGAAATTTTTCGGATCGACTCGACAACGTTTGTGCATTTAATAAAGTCAAGACGAAGTCAAAGTCAACCCCGGGATACGACATTGGAAAGGGCATGGAAAAACAAACCGAACCCGGAACCCTTCGATGATAAAATGGTTTCATCCAGTTACATGAGTTAACTGGGCCGTGTCAGGCCCAATAGTATTTAATTTATATCAAAAAGCCAATAAGTTAAAATACGCCTAATCCCTTTTTTATTATTAAAAAAACCAAAACGGGGTGCCTCAAAACATATATAGAACCTGCCCAACCATTATATCCTCTAAACAGGATTTCTTAAACCAATTACCCTTTCCCCTTTACACCTTTAGTTCCCTGAATAGTACTAACGCGTCTGCTAACCTTTTCACATTAACTCCGGGACCAAAGATGAACAAAACAAGGTCGTGTATTGCAAACCCATTATACACTTTCAAGGGTCAAATTGCACCAAACTCCAAATCACACCTGCTCACCTGTATTGTTTACATCTCCCCAACTTTTTCCGGCAAAATCCATTACCTGCCGATTTAACTAGACAAACCATACTATACCATCTCCCCCCCCCCACCTCACTACAATACCAATGCCAACCTTTGGCAATCCCAAACACCCCATCTGGCTCATACGAATCAAGGGACAATGATTAAAGAACTTGGACTACTCAGTAAAAGGGTTCTAAGTTGGGCTTTGGTTGCCTCTATCAGCCAAAAACACACTAAATAGCACACAAGTTGAAGGACTACTTAAAGCTTATATAAAGAAGAATGAAGACAGAGAAACAAGGGGGTAGTTTTTTTTAATATCGTTTTAAGTTTTTAACAGCTTATTTCTATTGTATTTTCAGCTTTTAATCAGTTTCTTGTAACTTCCTTTAAGTCTTGTAAAAGTTTTATGAATTAATAAAATTTAAGTTTTTATTGTCATAAATTTGTTTTTATGTTTAAGTGAATCATATGTTTGGAATTGTTCTTACAAGCTCTTATTTGAGTTCTACATAATCTGTTTTCATTAAGCTTGTATAAGCACTTAAGAAAACTTTACCAAAAACCAAAAAAAAATCACCACTCTAAACTACCACAGCCTTTGGAAGATAAGCTTAAAAATAAAGAGCTTATGGGTTATTATATAGTTTCTTATTGAATAAGCTGGGTAGGTAGAGCTTAAATAGGTCTAAGTTTATCCATGTTTTAAGCAAGGGATCAAGGTACACTCCCATTTTCTATTTTAGCTTATTTTTATGCATTAACTGTTCATTGCTTAAATTCTGCTTATATGTGCTTATTTCTGTTTTGTTTATGCTTATTGTGTCTTATTTGTGCTTATAAGTTCTTGTTTGATGCTTTGCTTAACCCGTTTTAACTTATTTTCATGTATCCACTTCTTTAAGGAGTGTTTGGGATAAGAACACAAAACGGGTCAAAAGTTGTGTTAAACCACTTTAGGTCATTAGGCCAGTTTTAACAGTCAATTTCAAGATAATTAAGTAAGTTTTAAAAGTTTTTAAAAAGTTAAAAATAAGTTTTGAGTTGTTTTCTAAAAGTTGTCCAAATCTGTGATTCTTATATTAACTTAAGCTATTTTATATTAATGAAGTTTTTAAAGTGTTGATTATGTTCCCTTAAGTTCCCTAATGCAGTAGGAGTAGAGATATTTAAGTGTCCTTGGTTATTTTGCACATTGGTTTATTCCTGCCTTTAAGTTCTTCTTGTTTTTGAATAGTCTTAATTCAGCAGTCAAATTTAATAAGCTCTATTTGGTTTTAAGTTCTGAATTTTTAAAGCATAAGCTCTTTGGTGGTCAAGCTTCTTCTGTTTCAACTTATTTTGCACTTTTATAATCGTATTCTAGCTTAAAATTTAGCCTGCTTTAAGCTATTTGTCCTTTCAAGTAAAACCAAAAAAAATGTGCCATCTGTGTAACCAGTCCCTTTCAAAATCCCTTTTCTTAGCTTATATGCTTTTCATACCATTCGCGCGGATTGCTGTATGAAGCTTAGTTGATAGCTTTTCAGGCTATACCTCATCGTCTGCACCATTAAGGTTCATCTTTGGGCTTAAAAATATAGACTCCAATGTTGTCCTCTAGGTGGCTTGCCTGCCAGCTTATTGCCATTTTTGCTTATTTACAATTTTTTTGCTTTTCTGCCTTTAGTTGCTTATTTCCTTGGCTTATTTTGTCACATTTGCTTATTAGGTTAGTATAAGTCCTTTTTAGCTAATTTAACTTAGGTATAAGCTTATTTAAGCTTATTTGTTCTGTTAGTTTAGAATTTTAAGAATTTAAGATTTTTAGAGATTCTGTCCTGTTAGTTTATTCTTCTTTTGCTTATTTACGTTCCTATTTGCTTATTAGGAGTAGGTTTAAGTCTGTTTTTTCTTATCTTAAGTTCTTTTAGCTTATTTTGTTCTTAGATTAGTTATAAGTTTTAAGGCTTCTATTGTATCACTCCCTGGAAAAAAAGCCTCACTGATCATCTTTAAGGCTTATTTTTCTGAGCTTTATTGTACGCTTTTCAATAAATAATCTCAAGTTTTAAAGTTTGTAGTTTTCAGCTATTTATTAACTTTGTTTTTTAAAGTTTTCAAAAAAAAGGAGTAGGGAAGTCAGGGGTGAGCAAGGCTCAAACCCCTGACCTCTACCCACTCAACCTTTATAGCACCTCACACACACACTTAACCAACTACGCCCTTGGGACTTTTCTGTCTTAGGGTGCGTTGGTTAATGTTATAACCATTTTTTTTACTTTTTTCCTTTTCAGCCCTTTTTAGCTTATTACCAGCTTATTCAATAAGCTGGTAACCCCGTTTTTATTTTTCTTAAATTCCTTATTACTCAAAGTATTTTTCAGATTTTTCTCAGATTTTTATAAATTTGTTTACTATTTTTAATAATTAATTTTCTTTAAAACTGTTTTTAAATCATAATAAATAAAATAAAAGTCAAAAAAATATAATTCTTTTTTTCAAAATTTTCTTTAATCATTTAGGGCCTAGAAAAATAAATTTTGCTATCCGTAGGGTTTAATATTTTAAAATTTGGGTTTTTTTAAAAGAACACGCGGTTTCGATCCTGTTTACGTTTTTTCATGTTTTTAACTAAATCACCTTCGTTTTTGGTCTAGTTTTCTTTATTCTTACTTTTTAGTCAATTAAAATTAGGAAAAGTAAAAAAAATCACTTTAGGATTAAATTTTGATAATTTAGGTTTTTTAAGTCGCGTTTTTACGTTCCTGTTTTAGGTTTTAACTTAAAGTGCTTTCGTTTTAGGTTTTCTTTACTTGTTTTTGCATTTTATTAGTAGATTTAGAGCCCCAAATCAAACTTTTGATTATTCAAGCATAAGTTCCAAACCGATTCTCGATTTTCAAATTCACGCCTCGTCGGGAAATAACGACCCGGGAATCATACTTCCGGTTTTCTACATTGAGAGATTTTTGATCTTTCCTTAATATTTATCATAATTTTAATTATATTATATATTTATTTATATATATATATTTAAAAGGGTTAGTTTCAGATTTGTCAATTTTTGGCGCCGTTGTCGGGGAGGCCGTGAGACGATTATCGAGTTGAAGTTTGTTTTGCCTTGAATGACTCCTTCTATTTTTGTGAAGTGTTATTTTTCTTTATATAAATATGAAAATACTAAAATTTTTTTCATTTTCTTTTTATTAGTATATATAATAAACAAGAAACTCTTCAAATAAAAATATAAAACATTGTCCTAAATAAAGATAAAAATTCGACATCATTTATAATGCTTTCAACCGGAAGCATTACTAATATTTAAGTTCCCTAAACAAAAGATTAAAAACTTCCTTTGCGTCACTTGCGTTGTACGACTCACCTATTGATTGAAAACAAACTAACAGAGGCGGTTATAAGGAGGGTGGTTCCGAGGAAATACGACCCGAATGGAGTAGGTTTTTTTAATGCTTCGCGCTTTTCCAAGCTCCTCCGCTCACCTTTGTGCGTTTTTCGTGTATGGAGCTACGTGATAGCAAGTTGTATATGTGGTTTAAGTCGCTCTCTTTTGGCCTTTAATTAAAATAATGTTGTTTACAAAACGCGAAAAACCAAAAATATTTCTCCTTTAACCTCTTGTTCATTTATATTCTTATTTCTCGACCCTCTATTTATTTAGTTCTTCTTATCCCTTTTAATGTTTAAGTCGTATGGCGTCTTTTGGCTATCGTTTAAACGTCCCCTTTACGCTATTAATAAGAATGCTGTCTTGGGAGCTTTGTGCACTACAAACTATTGTTGTTCTAAAGGGGGTCTCGTAGACAAGATCATTCATGAACGACCCCTCTGGATTATGCAACTTGTTGGGTGAGACGGTTGATGGTCTATTATTGTCGACCTTGTGCTTTTGTGCGACAAAGGTGTTTGAACTGACGGTGGGTATACATTTCATGTTGAAAAAGAATGTCTATTACACTTCCGAGTCATCCAATCACAACACTAACGTTGTTAGTGCACCTCAAGAGCAATTTGTCTTCAATCGAGACCCCGTTGAAAATTCTGCAAGTCTCCACAATTGGAACCACATTGTCGTTACAAGTTTTGTGGTGATTCGTTAGACGGATATCTTTTGTCAATGATGTACTTGTAAGTCTTGTGGGAAGGTGTCATTATGGTTACAAATGTCAACCGCAAATTACGTTTATCTCTAATGCCGGAGCTAATGCTACGCAATCAAATCCTTAAGGAGTTCTATAAAATTTGCAAAGTTTGCAACAACAATGTCTTTTTGGGTATCGTGCCAAAAAGTTTTGCAAACCACCCTCCACAACCCCAATACGTGCCATACTCTTGTGAGTTATGTGGGAACGATGCCCATCATGGCTATGATTGTCCACCTCAAGTCCCGTTTGTCTACAATCAGGACCCGTGTTTCAATCAAAACTTTGATTATTTTCCACAAACTTCACCAAGTTTTCCACAACAATATCCTTGTTGTGAAGATTGTGGGGGTCCTCATGAGACTTTTCAATGTCAACCGATGAATGAAGACTATTATCATGAGCGAAATTCTTGCTATGATTCTAATTCTTTTGGCTTTGACCAAACTCAACCCACACAATATACCGTCAATCATCCAATCTTCAATGCTCAAAATGAGCTTCTAAATTCTCAAAATAAGATCATGGAGCAAATGACATCCATATGTGATATGGTTGGTCAATATATGCAAAAGAAGGAAGAAGATAGGCGAATTGCGGAAGATCAAGCGGCTAAAGATCGATATTGGAAGATTCCCATTTGCTATGATGACGACGAGGACTATACTATTGAAATCACACCCGTTTTACTAACCGAGGAGCCCGTTGACTCTCTTATAATGGAGGATGAGCATCTTGACACTATTCCGGCCACAGAATCAGACAAAGTAATAAAGTTTAGTGTTGAGGAGCTTGTCCCGATCCTAAGTGAGTCTGAGGGTATTTCTGACGGTGTGTGTGATGTGCCTCTTTATGACAACCCTACCCCTCTTAAAGCTTTCAAATATCACTCTAAGATTGTCGTCGATTCCAACGATGATGATACTTCAAGTGACGACATTGATTTTGAGGACATCGAGTACGTTGAAGCATCACCTCTCGATTTGGAGATCGTTAGCTTAGAGGAGGTGAATGATGTTGATCAAGAGAAGGAAGAGTTTGATTTAGAAGATATTCTTCAAATCCAAGACGTTATTCTTCGAGAGAAATTATTGAACATCAATCGTCTTATTGCTAATATCGAATCTTTGAATGATAACTCCACTCCTAATTGTGTGCTCAAGTCTCCTTCTCCATTTCCTATCCCCGATAGTAATTCTTTCTTTGAGAAGTCTGATACTTCTCTCTCTTATTCAGATAATTCTTTACCCGAATTCGAGTCTTTTAGCGATCATACGGAAGAAATGAGTAGTGGCAGTACCACTACTCATGCTAATAACTCTTTGACCGAGTATGATTCGTTTCATTTTGAGATTGAGCCCGATCAGGGTGAGTTGACCAACATTGTTATGGAAGATATTTTGGGAGAACCTCGTGTTCATACTACTAATGTGTTACCCACCCATCCCACCCTTTTGATAGATTCGGACCTCTTTATCCAAACCTTCCTTCCTTATTTCACTTACTCGGTGATTTCTTATTTTCTTTTCTCTTCAGGGAATGAAGATACTATTTTTGACTCTGAAATTTTTACTTTTCATTTTTCTTCACTTACGCCGGTGGCATATGAAAATCCGATGGTGATTTTTCTATTCTTCTGTTTCTTCCCCAAGGACAAAGGAATTCGGGGAGAGTCAAGCTAGAGACTCGCACAAAAACAAGCGCTTCTCGAGAGGCAACCCGTGTCTTTTATTTCTTTCTATTTTCTTAAGAATGTTATTTTATAGCCCAAGTGTGGGGGCATGCTTCTTTCTATTGTTTGTGGTATTGTTTTTGCTTGCAGGATTCCTCAAGATCATGAAGACCCGTGCTTGTTTTCAATCCTCCAATCATCCGGTCTTCGATCTTTTGCTTATTTTGGAATCCTCAATCCTGATTATGTATATATATATATATATATTGTTTCCCCTTTCACACTTAGAATTTTTTGCATTTGCCTTTTTCATTCCTAAGTGTGGGGGTAAAACCTGACATTTTTGAACATTGAGGCCAATGTTCCATTCTAAGTGTGGGGGGGGGGGATTTCTATCGAAATGTGATCATACCTGTGCCTATTTGTGTTCCCACGCAACCCCGTTTTGACCAAAATTTTAATTTTTTTTATTGTTTTATTATGATATATATAAGAAAATGATGAAAATATAAAAATGTTAGTAATAAGTAGGCCTGTAGAACTTGATAGCTTTTGACTTGATTGAGTTTTAAATTCTAGCTTTCCCCTTAGCTTTCGAGACTTAGCGTTTGCTCAACTTTAAAATTTTGCAAAGAACGAAATATGATAGAGTTTGATATAAGTTAGATGCTAAGCGTGGATTAGTTGGATATCTTTAGAGCTCATAGAGGTTAATTGTGGCTTTTTGCTCCCACCAGCTTACTAAACGTTATATAATTGTTGAATAAAATAAAGTTGCTTTAGGTTTTTGCGATTCTTAGTTTAAATCACTTCGTAGAGATTCCTTCTGGTGAAAGTAATGACACATCGATGTTATGTCAGTGGTTGGTAAATAGACTCCTGGACCATGTCGGCTCGCATACCGTGGCAGTTTTTAAAAGAACACAGGACTTGAATTGCTAATAATAATAAGTTATTAATAAACCAAAGAAGAAATAATACTTCAATATCAGGTCACTCGCATACCGATGTTACAATCTTTAAAGGGTGGAATTATGTAATAAACCGAAGCCGAAATAAGACTTCTGGATCATGGTCGGCTCGCATACCGATGTGACAGTCGTTTAAAGGGTGGAGGTAATAATAATAATAAAACTGTGGGCTGATAAAAGTTTACTGCATCTTGCCGGCTCACAACCGATGTTGCAGCCTTCTAAAAGGTCGAGGAAATTACCGAGGTCGAAATATGTTTGCTGCATCTTGCCGGCTCACAACCGATGTTGCAGCCTTCTAAAGGACCGAGGTTTAATAATGTTGCAATAATAATAAGTATAAAGCCAAATTTTGACTCCGGGGTTATCTAAATAAAGCCTCCGTCTCTGGACTCGTAGTTGAGTTGTTGCGGATGAAATAAAAAGGATAACCCCTAAATCATGCGAAATTAGAACCTTAATGTGGACCTTATTCTCACCATATCGTCTCTTTAGGAAAGGATTTCAAACTAATTGTGGTCTAAACCGGGTTATTTTATTTAAATAAGGACATAATTTATTTGTCACCAAAAATTAAAAAAAAAAATCCTTAGAGAAAATTAGGAATAAGGGAGCGAAAAGTTAAGTCTATACTTACACAATTAGCATTTATAAGTAGTGTTAGCAGCTAATCTTATATTTAACTATGATTTCGTTTTAAGCTTAGTTTGGGGATTGTGAAAATTAAGGATGACGAAATCTCGTTCTTAAAGCCTTTTAAATAATGTTATTTAATTCTTATCTTAGTTTTTATCTTTTATTGAATAAATGGTTAAAACGGGGGGCGCTATCAAAATAAATGATTTTTGAACCTTCTTAATGGACCTTTTCTTTTCTTGTTTGATTGTGAGGGGTCATAAGTTAGAGGGGGATTTAATTATTTATTTCCGGGTGTGTTTTATTTACATTGCGTGTGGGACCAGCAATGGCTTAGTGTGGAGGAATTTCGATATGTGCTAAAACACACATCATTTGTACCCTGGAAAATGCTAATAAACGGACTAAAACAATAAAATATAGATAAATATGTTGCAAATATGTTTGTATTGTGTTTTTATGTCTTACAAGTACAAAGGATTGAAAACAAAGCAAAAACGGTAATTTTCGGGTGACTTTCGACGACGTTTTCACGTTTATCGAGGTCGAAACGAAGTCGTTAATTTTCCTCGATCACACCATTGGAAAAAGCATGAAATTACGAGTCCAACGGTACCGACCTTTCATATTTGAACCTTTTTATTTCGAACCTTTTTCGTCCCTGTTTGAACCTTTTATTAATTAAAATCTGACTAAGACCATTTAACCCTTATATATTAAACTTGCATATATATTATTGAAACTATGCATTAGCATAACGGTAAGGCTGTGTGCATAGTTTCATACTCTCAAGGTCGTGGGTTTGAAACGAAGGAGGGTAATATCCCCTCCACGCCACGTCAACTGTCACGTCAGCTGAAACGTGGCACCACGTGGCGGACCCAAACCCGACCCGATCCAGACCCGACCATGACCCACCGGTTGACTGGCGGTCAACCACCGTTGACCGGTGGTCCGGTGGTGGTCCGCCGCCGTTTACCGGTGGTCCGACGGTGGTTCGCCGCCGTTGACCGTCGTTAGCCACCGTTGACCACCGTTGACCGGTGGTGGCTCCGGTGACGGCTGGCAGGCCACGTGGCACCACTCAGGTGGTGACACGTGGCACAACTAATGATTGGTACGAGGTGGCAGGTACGAGGTACTGTTCATACGAGGTGGCAGGTACGAGGTGACAGGGAATGTCAGGTGGCAGTATGAGGTGGCGGCGACTGGCCAATCAGAGCATGACACGTGTCCAAAACGCTTGATTCGAGGGTGTCAGGCGTGTCTCAGTCCAAGGTTGTCATGTAGAGAACCAAGGCAAGAATGAGGCAGTTGGTAGAGAGCAAAAAGACTATAATACCCTCAGATCTTGCAATATGAGTGGTGGATGACCTTAAAGGAAGAAAATCTTCAAGTGCTCAAAAATGTTTGCTTTTTGTTTCACAAAGCAAAAGCACACTAATAGGTTACGTCTTGTTTTACTGTGCCATACAGCAACTTTGCACTCCTTCTACTCTTCCACTAATATTCCCGAAAAAGAGCTCTTCTGGTTTTTGCTGATGAAGTTATTTATTCCCTCTTTGCCCAAACAATCCGAAGACAGGGACTTGCTTCATGAAGACCTGGAACAAATTGATGACTTGACAGTGAGAGATGGACATAAAACTGGCAATAGCACTGATTGCTATTCGAAATGAAGACGTTCCTATAAAAAACTGGAAGGAGGGTCGTGTGGATGGAAAAACACTGTTGGTTTTTTGACAAACGAATCCTTAATGCTTCAAATGTCACAAACACTGGGCACTTTTTCGAGGGTATGTACAGCAAAGGGGATTCATGATGGAAAAGAAAGGACGAAACTTATTTAATCAACACCAAGAAGCAGGAAAGCAATAGAAGAATCATATGGCTTCTGACAATGGATGATGGTATTGTCAATTGTGGGAGAACATACTAAAAATGAAAGAGACAAATCAGCACACCCCACCACCCAATATCATGGCAACAGCTCAGCAGTGAGGGTGTCTTTGGTTCAAAAAACTAGCATTGATTTCATACAATACCCCTTAAACACTGTGTGATGAACAAAGTGAATCAGTTAGGTGATCAAAAAAGCACAAATACTTGCCCTATAGTCAAGTTGTTAAGAAACTCGAAGCTCCACTTGTTTACTTTTCAAAACAACAACTTTCTCTAAATAAAAAGCTTAACATTTTAGTAGCAAATGAAAAATAAAATATAAGAAAAAGATGAAATGCTTAAAAAAATATAGGAGAATTGAATGAAAGCTGTTAAAAGAGAAAAGGAACAATTTACAGAAAACATTAGATTATATGGAAAGATTCCTTCTAGAATCTTTGGCGATTAATTAATTCTAGCATGAGTCAATATAAAATTAGCTTAGGTATGAAATAAAAATCAAATGTATGAGGTTCTTAAGTTATGAGGAAGAAAAGAATTTTCTGTTTTTTATTGTACAAAAGAGGACTCAGTTGGAAAAACCTTGTGTACATAATTTACAAAGACTAACTAGTTTACAAAAGATTCCACAACCCTTAAGTGAGATTTTACTACCTACACCACAAGAAGAAATTTGATGATCATATATTTTATGGTAAAAAGGGACCCAAGAGTCTGAAACCAATGTCTCAAATGATAGACCAGTGAAATATTCTACTGCAATCTATGACGGTGCCAGGATCTATTAGTACTATCCTCTTAACATGACTGTTGATCCTAAATCTGAGATAATTTTTTTTTTTCAAGTGTACCTCCAGAAAGTTGTCAAACACCTATACCGAACAAATGAAAAAGGTGTGTCTGATCCCAAACAAAAGAGGTTGAACCTATTGTGTCACACATGATAAACAACTCCTAGGCAAACTCATTAAAGGATCAAGAAACAACCTAAAGTTAACAGAAGAATTGGAATGCTATGATGGAAAGAGAACTAGGGGGAAGGTTACTCTTTCACAAAGAAGAAATGTTTTGTTTGTGGTAGCCTAAGTCATTTGATCAAAGATTGTGACTATTATGAAAAGAAAATGGCAAGATAGGCTAAGGTTAAGAAACAAAGGGTTTTTAATACTGGTAATGGGGTGGCAAAACCAGTATGGACTAATGCCAACAGGATTAATCATACTAATCAATTTGTTCCTAGACAAGTACAACTTAAAACTGGTAGGCCAAACATTAATTCTATTAAGACAAATATTAGATACTGTAGAAACAAATTAATTCTGTTAGGCCCTAAGAGTTAATAACTCGTTCATACTAATGTTAATACTGTTAGATCTAGATAGCCAGTTCCCACCAGGACATCAAACAGTTTTAGTCCTAAAAGACTACAGGTGAATCTATTTAATCAAAGAAGGCATTTTTCTAAATCATATTCATCTGTAAGAAGACCCTTTGTAAAAACTACAGCACAAATGTCTCATTCTTATGCTGTAAACGGGAAAATTTAGGGGATCTGCTGTTTAAGACCCTTCCCCTACAAGTTAAAATTAGGAGGAACCTCTAAACCAAACTCCCACATTATGATAGTGGTCAAACTTTTAATTAGAACTGTGATTGCTAAAGGTCCACAAGGCAGACCCAAGCCTTAAAGCCTAGGGGTCCCCAAGAGAAACAAATTTTTCTCTTTCCATGTGCAAAGAGGATCATCCACTGAAGAACATGGTAGATAAAGGTATATTTGATAGTGGATGCTCAGGGCACATGACAGGTAACAAGGATCAACTGGAGGATTTTGAAGAATTCAATGGGGGATCTGTTACCTTTGGAGGTAGCAAAGACCTACATTTCTGTTAAGATAAATACGAGTTGGTAATCTAAATTTTGATTAGTGTGTCCTCTTGTAAAAAGGAATAAGTGCATTTTTAACCTTTTTCTCCTCTCAGATATCACAAATAAAGTGATAAGCAGCACAAGGTTCTTTTTACTGAAACTAAATGTCTTGTTGTGTCTCTTGACTTTAAGATACCTGATGAAAATCAGATCCTTCAATAGGTCCCTGAGGTTCACAATATGTACAATTTTGATATAAGACACCTACTCCTACAAAAAGGTTTGCCTGTTTGATGCTAAGCCACATCTGATTAATTCTAAATTGAGCACATACTGGAATGTTAGGTCATATCAATTTTTAAACCCTAAACAAACTTGTGAAGGGAAACCGTTGTAAGTTGTCTAACCTTCCAGGTTTTTGCAAAAAAATGCCCATAGACAAGTGTTTGTCCTGCCATAAAGGTAAACAACATAAGGGGGGCCTTCCTGCCAAAAGGCCAAATTAGAAAGATTAAAATCACTAAAAGGACCATTACAACCCCTTGCATAAATATGGATTTTTTGACCCTACTTCATAAAAACAATAACATAGCAAGTAATTGCCATTGTAATTACTGATGATTGTACCAGATTTTATTTGGGTAATTCTTTTGTGTGCCTCTAAGGAGTAAAACTATGTGGCATTCTTTCTCAGAACTTCATTAGGCAGATTGAAAACCACAGCTTAGTCACAAGGGTTTAAAAATATATTAGATCAGAGTATGGGCAACTGAATTTAAAGAATAAAGATAAGCTTTGAATTTTGTGGGAACAAGGAAAAATAAGAGTATAGCAATGCAAGAAACCCACAAAACAAAATGTAGTTGCCTTGAAAAGAATGGAAACGACCAAAACAGAACCCTAATTGAGGCTACTAACTAGAACTAATGCTACTATAGCAAGACTCACACTTTAAAACCCACTTAACTCCAACTACCTTTTTGTTTTTGGCAGAAGATCAGTTAAGTTATTACTCTTCTACAGCCTTGTTATATTTAAATAGGGTACGAGTGACTAAACCTCAAACAAAAACAAAACTCCTTATAATCTTTTGGTTTAGCCATAAACTAATATTATATCACATCCAGCTACATAAGACCTTTTGTGGGGTGTCATGTTTACACAACACAGTTTTTTTAGATACTCCTAAGTGTAGCTTTGGCAAAATTTTATGAAAATCTGATGAGGGATTCTTAGTAGTTGGTTACACACACTTACTGACTCCTAAATAGCAAACAACAACGCGGCCCAGCCTAAGGGTATACACAAATACACTACCACCACCCGAGATAGCGCCGCACTCTGCCCCAGTCCACTTTTCTATCATGAAGCAAACCCAATGGGAACAAATGCCAAAGGAGTAAGGGTCTCGATGGATGTTTAGATTCATAGCATACTCTTAAACTACAAACAACTGACACCTAACCTATAAAAACATATTATAATCCTCTCTTTTCCTGTAACTAATCTTGGAACATCAAAAGCAAAAAAAAAACCAAAAAAAAAAGACAAAAGGAAACCAAAGCTACAAAACAAAAGCAAACAAAAAAAACCCACATGGCACAACAAAAGGGGAGTGTGCTTTCGGAAGTAACCTAAACTCAATAGTGCAAACAAGTTACTTCTTTTCTTCTCTTGGCTACTATACTCTCCTTTTATCTATTCAGCCCAAAACAAAAAAACTTTAAACTGAAAAAACTTCATAATTCCTTACAATTCTAATGCTTTTTTTGCTGAGGAACCAGGGCTGCACAGCTTCAGACTCTCTACCAATGAAAGATGGAGGTGGTTGGGCCTTTCGCTTCAACTGTGAGCAGAATTACGAATAAACAAGTTGAATCAAATGAAATCTCTCTTACCTTCTATTCTTTTATACATTATCAATCTTCATATCCATAAACTTCAATGACAAGAGGAGAACTTTTGCTATGCAATTGCACAGACTCCTCTCAAAAAGCAAAGAAGAAAAGAGACGGCTTCTCCTTCTTCTAATTCATTCTATGCTTCTTCCTACTAAACTACAAAAAAATCTCTACCCTCATTTTTCTCTACTTCTTTCTTCTATCTTCCTCTATTTCTTCTTTATCTTTCCCTTCTACTCTTCTACAATCTTCTCTTATCAATTTAATTCTCTTCATTCTTCTTCCAGACTTTTCAGAAGAAACTTCCTATGAATCTAATAGCTTTTAAGGAGTATAAATACTAGCCTAGTACTTGGAAGAAATTTGCACTGCAGCTTTGAATTGCACTAAAAGCATTTAGGAAAAGTATCTGAAAACACTCTACCACCCCGCGATATACTTCCTCAGTTAAATACTGGTAGTGAGCCAGTTAATACTGGTAGTTTTGATCCTGATGATTCACCTATGCCAGAGCTCAAAATCTTTCACAAGTCTGAGACAGGAATTTTTCAATGAGGCATCTTATGATGAAGAGGGCGTGATAACTGACTTCAACGGCCTACCAACAGAAATTGAAGTCAGTCCTACTCCTACACTTAGGTTTCACAATATTCACCCGAAAAGTCAAATCCTTGGTGATCCTAAGTCAGTTGTGCAAACTAGAAGCAAAGTGCAACAAAAATCAGGAGCTTATGCACTTTTCAGCTTTATTCAAAAGTAGCAAAGAAACAATTACAAAGATTAACAGCATTATTTATTTGCCTATTTTCTATCTCAGGGGGAACCTAAAAAGATTTCTGAAGCTCTACAAGATGACAGTTGGGTTCAAGCCATGCAAAAGGAGTTGTTATAGTTTAAAAACTGCAACAAGTATGGGTTCTTGTAGATCTACCTCACAAAATAAAGGTGATTGGTACAAAATGGGTTACAAGAAATAAAAAGATGAAAGAGAGGATGGGGGGGGGGGGGGGGGGGGGGGGTTGGTTGTCAGAAATAGGCAAAATTGGTTGCCGCAAGGGTACACCTAGGAAGAAGGTATTTGACTATTATGAGGTTTTTGCTGCATTGTGGAAAGAAATAGATAAGCATCATAGTTATTTTTAGCTATGCACATTTAAAGGTGTTTCATAGTAATAACCAAATGGCTGTAAAAAATGCCTGTCTGTATGGGCACTATAAGATGAAAAGGTTTAATGTCTCAGAACCTCCTGGCTTTTGTTTGATCCTGATCAACCCTAAGAAGGTTAAGATAAGTGGTTAAAGCCTTTGTATGGACCTGCACAAGCTCCAAGAGCTTGTATGCTACTCTAACCTATCAACATTCTAGAGAAGCATTGGATACAAGAGGTACGATTGACAATACTTTATTAAATTAAAAGGACAAGAAGGATAACATGCTGGTTCAAGTGTATGTTTTTGAAAGAATATCATTTTTGGATCTACCAAAAAGTCTTGGTGTGAGTTTGAATGCTTGATGAAAAGAAAGAATTTTAGATGAGGTTCTATGGTGAAACTCCCAACATTTTTCCTTAGGTCCTATCCAGTCAAATAGAACAAGGCAGGAATCCTTCATAATCTCAAACAAGAATTACTGAGCACCCAGAAATTTAATCTTGTACAGTGTGAAAACTGCAATAACCACCATGGAGAGACCAAAGTGGCATTACCAAAAGATGAGAGAAAGCGTAGAGGTTATGTACACTTATATAGATCCAAGATAGGTTCTACTCGATGTATTTACTTTGCCTCTAGGCCTGATATAATGTATGTAGTATGTGTTTAATCTCTTTTTTCAAGTCACTCCCAGACTTCACATCTTAATGTTGTGAAGAGAATCTATTAAGTACCCCTTAAGGGCAAACCACATTTGGCCATATGTATCTTAGAGAATCACCTTTTTTACCTGGAAGCATTCTCCTGAGACAGTAATTATGGGTGGGTCCAACCTTGACAGAAATACCACAACAGTTGGTTGTCAATTGTCTTGGAACAAAGACTTATATCTCATGGCAAAGCAAAAGAAACCAAGATAACCCCCCCCCAATAAGTGGCAACTTCTTCTACAACTGAAGCTGAAATATTAGCGCTAAAGCAAATTGTTGGTGGACAAGTATTGTGGGTTCAAAATCAACTACTTGGACTATGGTTTCTATTTCTAATACCAAAATCCACATTTGATAAAAGACAGTACAATCTGCATTGGAAAACCCATTGTATCATATCCAAGACAGAAGCACATATTTCGAGATACGCCACCATTTTATAATAAAGAGATTGTTATGAGAAGAAGCTCATCAGTGTGGAGAAAATTCACACAGACCTTCAATGCAGCTTACCTATTGACCAACCTTTGATGGACCATGTTTTAATTACTTAGGGTTAGTATTGGTATGAATAAACACACATAGCTACATTTAAGGGGAGGCTAACTTGTATAGTGTGTATATTTCAGGTAGTTAGTTTAACTAAAATCTGGCCTTAAGTATTATTAATATTTAGTTTAGGTAGTATTAATTCGGGTAGTTTAGTTTAAAGTTAGATTATGACTAAACAAACTCCTGCAGCATCTTTTTTCGTTGTTTTAGACTAATTCTTGCAGGAAAAAGCATTGGATTTAGAGATGAAAAATGCAGGTGGATAAGGCCTTGTTTTGTAAGTACCTTCAGTAAATACTATATTTAAGGTTTGACAAAAGAGTTAATTCGGGTTGTAACATAACTAATTCTGGTTGACCAAAGTTAAGTCTGGTACTGTACATTTTAATACTGGTAAGTTATTGTTAGTGCTAGTTGTGGGAAAATTGACTTTTCTGTTTAAACACTCTTTAAATGTTATCGTTATAGATTTTTACGGCTCTTTTGTCGCTGAACAGAGAAGCTATATATAGATAAAGTTTGATTTCTCTTTCATACTTATCTTTTTATTGCTATCTTCTCTAGATCTTCTGCTTCGCAAAGTAAAAATCTCTTTATTTTTACCAAAATAAGTCAACTCTCTGTTCCCGTAGCATCTACACTACAAAACCTCACTCATAACTAAACCCAGTTAATTTTCAGTTCACGTCACTACCTTTTGTTCTACTTTCGATTCATGGCTCAATTAAAATACTACGACAAACATAATCAAGTGGGGTTTTTGCACAGCTGATGGCAAGTGTAGGGGTTTGCAAAGATAGTGGGATTTTCACGAGGTTTTCCAACCTCAGGGTATGCTTTAACTAAAACTAATCCTATAGCGTATGATTCCCTAGTCCAAACATTTGTGGCAACAGCTACTCGCCAACACTCTTGCTGATGGGACTCTAGAGAATTACATGCAACAATTGATACCATTGGTGTATACACTCACTGAGCATCAATTAGAAATAATCTTCAATTAGCAGATGTATCAAGGGATTACAATGTTCCAAACAATGAGATTTTTTAAGGGGATGGGGGCATATGGGGTATCCTAACTGATGGATCTTACATTTTGGAAAAAGTTTTTTCACACCCAATGGAGATCTTAAGTCCACCAATTTCTGCATTGTATAAGCTCAAGAGTGGTTGATAGGGATCAATTTGGTAGCACTATCGCTACTGTACTGCTTTGATTTGTCTTTCCACCTGGAAGATTACTAATTTTCAAAACTATATTTTGATGGCGATTGTGTAAACTAGAAAAGCAAAACCAAAATGTTTTTGATGTATCCTGTTTTCTACAAATGATTTATGGATATTCAAAACGAAAAACAAACACCCTTATCAGCTGTGACTCTTGACCAAAAAGAATCTTTGGCAATATTGAAAAGGGTTTTTAGAGGGCACCAAGACCTTCATGCCTGCTATGCACTTGGTTGCTTCTACTAATCCAAGTTTAGGTCAAGAACATCCTGATGTGGCTCAATCTCAACCATCATCATCAACAATTCCAGTACCATCTACATCCTTACCACCAGAACAATCTCCACCACCTATAACTGCTCCTATCCCTGCATCTACACCTACACCTATCCCTGAAACTAACCCTGAACCTATGGAGCACACTTTTGAGGAACCATCCTCTACACACCAACACTTCTCACCCCACAAGAGCATGGCCAAGGACAGATGACTGTGGATGATTTGCTTCAATTAGTTCCTCAATTAATGACAAGAGTTGATAGTCTGAAAAGAACTCAAGCAAAATCAACTGACAATGGGGAGTGCTATTGTGAAGTTGGTCAAGAAGGTGAAGAAGCTGGAAGGTATTTTGAAAAGGAGAAATGTGGTCTTATCAGACTCTGAAGAGGAAGAACCTAAGGCTCAGGGGAGGAAAAGTCAAGATGATCCTCTAGTTTCTTTGGTACAAGGGCTGGTTACTCCTTCTAAGACTATTGTCAATGCTTCAGGGGAGGAACAAGTTAAAGACATAAGCCCTACTACATTAGAAGCAGCTAAAACTCTCTCTAGGGTTGCTTCTCAAAAGCCAAAGTCAATAGATAAGGGAAGGAGGTATAAGAGAAGGAAAGAGACTAAGGGAAAGAAGGTTGTCACTAGCTTGGATTTTCAAGAAGAAGTTAGTACTGGGTATGCTGAAGGAGTTAATACTGGCAGTCATTAACTTAATACAGTTGGTGGCAAAGTAGTACTTGTTAGTGGCAAGATAGTACTGACATTATAAAGAAGTCATTCTTACCCCTGATAAGGCCAAAAAGAAGGAAAAATCTCCTATGGATCCATTGAGAAACTCCTAAGAAGACTAAGGAAACAAAAGTCTATAGGAGGAACTAGTCTTCGCTGAAGCTATCAGATTAGATACATTTTGGAGAGAAGAAAAGGCTAAAACAAAAGTACACTTGGATTCTCGTCTTAGCACAAAGACTTGCAGAAAAAGAAGAATTAAATGCGCAACAAAAGCAAAGAAGAGCTCAAGTTCAATTTGAAGCTCAGCATTACACAGATTAAGATTGGGACTTATTAGAGACAAAGATTCAAGCTAATGCAGAATTTGTCAAGAGTGTGCTAGAAGTGACTTCAAGGAGAAACTTGCAAAGAAGATGGTTGAACTTAGTAAATCAAAGGAAGAAACACTTGAGCAGAGGAAAAGAGCTAGAGCTAAAAGAAATAACCTATGACTCAATCATAGCTTAAGAACATAAAATGATGAATTACTTGAAGAAATCAGGGGACATGAGCTGTCACAGCAGAAGAGTTAGTTTTGAAGATAAAAGAAGAATTTATAAGCGGTGAATGCAAGTTGAATCTTTTGCAACCTATAAACTTTGAAGCTAACACAATATAGTCTGAAAGATTTGTGAAGAAATTCAAACAACGACTACAAAAAGACTAAAGATTGTAAGCAAAAGATGATGATCTACCCAGAAGACTAGAAAGAGGAGGAAACAGTTACTATGAAAGGATTACATTCTGACAAAAACTGATGAAGGATTAATCTGAAGCTAGTAAAGATGCTAATCCTATTTAGGTACTAATATTCCTATAATCCTGTTCCCATGTGGCTATAAATCCCCCAAAGTATAATCTTACTTATAAGATCCTACAAAGCAAGGAAAAGGAAAAGTGTGAACCAAATATGTTAGTGAAAATGGAACGTTGATATAGTGGTACATCAATTATTGAGCTCATGCCTGAAGGACATAACCAGGATGATCTTACGGAATATATATAGGAATGTCATGAATAGATATGGTATAAAATGGGACCAGATGATGATCTTAAGCAAAGTGTACTTTGGGATATTTAAAGATTATGTTGAGGCCCACCCTTAGTAACATAATCCTATTTGAGTTTATTGGGTCAACAAAGAATCATAAGTTGGAGAATATTATAATACCTCAGAGTACATCTTAAACTTTGAGTCATTAGATATTTATATGTTGACTGAAAGAAAATATCATTTAACTGCTGAGGTATGCAAAGCTATGCTAGATAAAAAGCTTCAAGGAGGAAAACCAGATAAGGATTGCTACAAACTTTTGAAATGGATGGAGAAGCAAGAGCCGGCATTAGGAATAAATGAAGATTGATGAGTTTGGTAACTAAATAAAGATAGAAACACACTTTGGTGGCAGGTGCATGTCACAAACACAACAAATGGATATTATTACAGTCCACCATGTCTTAACAACATAAGGACTGGCTAGTCCAGGAGCCAACGGCCTTGGTAAAGACTTCTCAAATCCGATAAGGCTGACAAATTTTGCCCAAAAATTATATGGTTATCAACTCACCATATCTGGTTAGTAAAGAGTTGGCTAGCCTTAAGTTTATAGATTATGGTAAAGGCTGTGGTAAAACCATAACTAGTCTATGAGATTATGGCTTATGGTAAAGACAAATTGCAAATCCATATTAGATGGTTGACACTTTACCAAAAAGTGGATGGTACATCAACTCACCAAGTTTCATGTACAAAGAGTTGACATGGTCATCAATCTACCATGGAATTTACCTTTTCTAGGTGCCAAAATGATTGACAAGCCAAGCAAACGGCTACAGGTAAAGCATATCAAATACCGTTTATGGCTATAATGGTTTGCCCAAAACCATTGGTAAGTTAAACTCACAAGTTCATGTGCTAAGATTTGAAATGTGTTTTTAGTCAACCATGGACATGCACCTTTCCTGGTGGCCGCAAAGGACTGCTACTCCAGAGTAAATGGCTAACTGTAAAGAGACATCAAATTCCATTTAAATTTTTCATGATTCACCTCTCACAGGAGTTAACACACCTGGAAGTGATGAGAATAGTCTGAAACTATATGATTTATTGCTGATATGAAAGGGTTTGCTGAAAGTTTTTGAAGAATTGTTGCAGCGAAGATCAAAAATAGATAATTGACGAATTGCAATCTCAAGAATAATTTTGAAGAGTTATATTTACAACATTCCTTAGAAGCTCAAAATGGAAGACACAAGTTGAAGAAACTTAAAGTTCACAAGTGAAGATCAAGTTAGGGGAGGATTGTTGGGGAATATATTGTAAAGACTTAATACTGGTAGTATAACAGTTAAGTCTGGTAGTATTAGTTAGTTCTGGCAGTACTAAGTTAAGTCTGGCAGTACTAAGTTAAGTCTAGCAGTACTAAAGTTAGTACTGGTAGAGTGGCAGTACTATAGTTAGTACTGGTCGTATGTAGTTAAGTCTGTTTATGTAACAGAATAGAGGAAATAGTTATCTTAGAGATATTTTAGGAGATATCTTAGGAAAGGATATGCATTATCCTTTCACACATTTTGTAAAGCCTTTTAGGGTTTCCTTGGTGTATAAAAGGAACCCTACGGCATAGAGTTTGATATAGATCGAATAGAAGCATTGAAGCTTAATAGAAATCAAATAGCAAAGTTAGTATTATATTCTTCTTAATTCTTATGTTAAGATTCCGCATTAACACTTGATATTCATAGTCAGTGTCTCTCACATAGTTGATTTGGATTTATTCAAGTTAACTATTGTCTTACAAAGGCTATATAGATCCAAGACCAAGGACCTACAAGTAGTGTTAGCATCTAATCTTATATTTAACTGTGATTTCGATTTAAGCTTAGTTTAGGGATTGTGAAAATCAAGGATGACGAACTCCCGTTCTTCAAAGCCTTTTAAATAATTTTATTTAATTGTTATCTTAGTTTTTATTGAATAAGTGGTTAAAATGGGGGGGCTTTCGAAATAAATGATTTTTGAACCTTCTTAATGGACCTTTTCTGTTCTTGTTTGATTGTGAGTGGTCATAATTTAAAAGGGGATTTAATTATTTATTTCCGTGCGTGTTATTTATTACATTGCGTTTGGGACCAGCAATGGCGTAGTGTGGAGGGGAATTTTGATAAGTCTAAAACAAGACAACATCATTTTGTACCCAAAAAATGCTAATAAAACGAACTAAAACACTAAAAATATGGATAAATATGTTGCAAATATGGTTTCTTGTATTATGTTGTATGTCTTACAGGTACCAAGTATTGAAAACAAAGCAAAATGGAATTTTCGGTAACTTTCCTGATGATGTTTTTCACGTTTATCGATTCGAATACGAATCCGTTAAACATTCCTCGATCACACATTGAACGAACATGGAAATTTACGAGTTTAACGTACCGAAGGCCTTTCCATATTGAACCTTTTATTTGAACCTTTTTCGTCCCTGTTTGAACCTTTAATACTAGTATAAATGAACTGGGCCAAAAGAGGGTTATATATTAAATTTGGTATAATATAAATGAAACACTGCCTAGCGTAGTTGGTTTCATTGGTTGAGTTAAAACTCTATCCAAGAGGTCGGGGGTTCGAAATGCATAAGGGTAATATCCCCTCCATGCCACGTCCGCTGACATGTGGCACCAAGTGGCTGACCCAGACCCGACCCGACCTGACCCGACCCAAGACCCTATCCAGACCCGGCCCAAGACCCGATCCTGACCTGGCCTACATAT
The DNA here is from genome assembly GCA_026074375.1 of Tanacetum coccineum. Classification (NCBI taxonomy): domain Eukaryota; kingdom Viridiplantae; phylum Streptophyta; class Magnoliopsida; order Asterales; family Asteraceae; genus Tanacetum; species Tanacetum coccineum. The sequence goes on from BQNB010001026.1 coordinate 23,234, forward strand.
AACGAATACATATAAAAAACTAGTTTTAATATAGTCCTCCAAACCCCGGCTTGTGTGACTGCGGACAACCACCATTTGACTTGACCGTGTCAGGCGGATGGTCCGGCGGATGGTAATTCCGACGGTGGGTCGCCTATGTCGTTGACCGTCGTTGGCCCACGGTTGACGCCACCGTTGAACCACCGTTGATTCGTTGTCCCTGTGATGGCACCGGTGGACGATGACAGGCCACGTGGCACCGACTCAGGTGGTGACACGTGGAAAGCTAATCATTGAAATACGAGGTATTGTTTCATATAAGGATAGCAATGTATGAGGTTTCTAAAAGGCTATGTGGCATGCTCTCATTGGTGGATCCAGCTGGCATACGAGGTACGCTATATGAAAGTAGTTGGCAGGGACGAAATGACTAAATATACCCCCCCGCCCCCCCACTTTTACACTAAACCGTCAGAATGCTTTGAAGGACGAAACTTCCCCGACCGCAAGCCTTGTGCTATATATATCAACATGCAGCAGCTGTGATGGGAGTTAGTTTTTGAGTTTTTTTATAGTAGTTGGTGTAGATTTAGGAGTAGTGTAGTATAATTTTTAGCTTATTGTAAAAGCTTTTATAGCTTATTTAGCTTATTGTAATGAAGATTTTGAGATTATTAATGAAGATGTTTAAGGTTTATTTTTGTTGGTTTTTATGCTTATTATTTCTTATGCTTATTCTTCTACTCTTTCTTTTCTTTTGCTTATTTCCAAATAAGCTCTTGCTTATACCTTATTTTTGGATCCCTTCTCTTAAGCTTATATTCTAATAAGCTACTTCCATAGCTTATTTAGACTAGCTTATTTTATATTGTTTTTGATTTAGAGCTTTTCGAGTGAGCTTATTTTAGCTTATTTTCGAGTGCTTATTTTTCTACAGCTTATTTTTTTTCTTATATAGATCTAATCCTTAATCATACCCATCCGAGTTCATTCTGATTGAACACCTTAGTTTTTGGGTGATTAGAATCTAAAAATTATAGATCTTATATTTTTAGCTTAATTTTCTAGCATAAAGTTTGTTGCTTTTTAATTCTAGCTTATTTTTCTTAGATCTAAATCTTTAAATATACCCGATCCAAGTTCACTTGATTGAACACCTTAGTTTCGGGTAGATTTAGATCTAAAGTTTTCATCTTTTTATTAGCTTATTGTCTTTAGAATAAATTCTAAAATAGCTTTTGCTTATCTCATCTTTTTCTCTTTTCTTGTCTTTACTTTTTCAAAAATGCTTATTGTTTGATTAAGCTCGATTCGAATGCTAAAAAGGGTGTCATGAGTCTCCTACTCGACTTATTCATTAAGTCTTGAGCACCTTTATCTTCGAGAGCTTATTATTTAGCTTATTTAGTCATAAAGTTCTAAACTTTACTAGTTTTTCTTATAGCTTATTAAGCTAGGGCTTATTTCGAAGGGTATTTGTAGCTTATTTGAGAAGTGGCTTATTTATAAGCTTTTATTCTTTATCCTTTCTTCGAAAAAGCCTTGATAGCTTTTTAGCTTATTCTAGTTTTTATTTCAAAAGTAGTTTTTTTTATATATAGATTTAATCTAGTTTTATTTTTACAAAAATTAGTTTTCAAAATAGCTTATTTTTCTAAAAAAGTTTTCATCTTATTAGCTTATTTTGTCTTAACTTTTCATGTCTTATTTCTTATTCCATCCTTCTTCATCTAAGGCCGGAGCTTAAGGGTCTTATAAGGTTGATAAATAGATAAAGTTTTTATCTTTATAGTTTTTATGAAAGTAATTAGTAGATAAAGTTGACACCTTTATTTGCTAATTAGTGAAGTAGAGCTTAAAAGTGATAAACTTATTTGTTTATTAAGTTTGTAAGATCGGGTGGTTATCGTTTATTTGCGGCTCTTCAATTTGGTTTCATTTTCTATCCCTTTTCAATTAATTAGTGTAGATTTAATTAGTTATTTCATAAAATGTTTGCTTATTTGATATTTGCCATGCGTAGTGAGTAGTTTAACTTGTGTTTGCTAAGTGATTAGTGATTTGGAATTTAAGTGCGGTTTTAAAAAAGGTTTAAAAAAATTAATAGTCAATTTACATACCGTCATTTACTTTTAATGCAATTTAAATACTTGTCATTTATTTAAAAAAAAGCATTTTACTTTACTTGTCATTTAATTTCTTGCAACTTGTTTTCTAAGGATTTTTATTCGTTAAACCTAAGCCCGCACTTAAGGAACATTTCACGTCACTTAGCAAGCATATTTGTCATTTTTATCAATTTTAGTATAATCTTTTAGTTTTTAATCTTAGAATTAATATTAGTTTAATTTTTAGTATAAAAATAGTTTAATACCAAAACCAAAATATTTGTCATTCAAGCACCAAACGAAACATTCTCATGAATTTCAATTCATCTCTCGCCGTGGAAACGACACTCGGAAGATAGACTATTATTTTTCCTAAAGTAATTGTCTTATCTAACGGGATATACTATATATTACTACGACACGCGTTTGACGTTTATCAGGAGCCTCTATCTAAATATGTGGTTGGAGCCTCTACCCAAAGATGTGGTGGGAGCCTCTACCCAAAGATGTTGTAGGAGCCTCTACCCAAAGATGTTGTGGATGCCTCATGGAAAATAGAGGTAAATTAGGCAATAATATATCAGGATAGCATGCAGTTGGAAAACACTTGTATTCATGGTTTATAGCATGTACCCCCTCGCGGGTTTATAAAACATTCAAAAGTTTAAATGAGAGGCTATAAACTCACCTTGATAAGATAGTTGATTGATTTGAAATTTAATTCAAATGAGAGTAAACAACATCGTCACGCAACCTAGGGTAATATGTCAAGTCTCAGTTTGATTGTTGATATTCCAAATTTTATTTCATAAAGTTTGACGTAAATATTTATTTGGTTTATTAACTTGTGGAAATATCGTATCACTGTTCGGGCTATTATAATCCAAAGGTCATGTAGTAAACGTTTGAGGAGCTAGGACACTTTAAATCATAAATCCAGCAACTCGTCAAAACGTCTACCCAAATGAAACCTCTCACATGAAACTCCCTAGAAATCCATGGATACGTTATAGTATTAATATGAAAAGATTTAACTTTATTAAGTTTCTCAAACCTATAATAATATAAATTATGTTAATTATATAACATAGTTAGTTTTATAGTGTTTCGATTGATGAATGATAACGATAAATGTCTCGAGCTTTAATAAAATCGAGTCTTATAATATTTAAATATATTTTTATAATTAATATTAAAATGTTACATTTTATACCCTTGAGAATATGAAAAAGACAATATACCCTAGGTATATATTAATTTACACTTTTAACCCTTTAATTATATGATTTTAAAACATTTAACCCTCAACTTTAGAGTTTGTTAAAATAACCCCCTGAAGTTTAACTTTCGAATAATTACATTTTTGGCCCGAAAATTTAATAATTTCAAAAGTTACAATATATACCCCCCTATGCATGAAATGTTTTGCGTTTTTAGTCTAAATTCCATAATCTTTGTATTTTTGAAATCCAAATTCACTTTTTAGCTTATAGCTTATTACTATAAGCTAAAATAAGTAACTTTTACGAGCTTATAGCTTATCAAAAGAGCTTATGAGCTTAAAGATCCAAAATGGGCATGTTTGGTTTTAAAATCTTAACCTGATGGGTTAGGGCTTTTAGGGTTAGATTTAATGATTATAAAAGTGATAAATGAGCTTATTAGAATAGCTTATTACAACAGCTTATAGCTTATAGCTTATTAGATTCACAAAAAGAGCTTTTAGGTTTTTAAAGGCGGGTTTGGTTTAGGAAAACCAAATGAGTAAGCTTTAGGGTTTAAGGGATTATTTCATGTGATCATAAGGATGTATAGGAGCTGATATATAATCTAAAACAATACAAGAGCTTATTGAACGAGTAGAAAAGCTTACTAGTACACAAAATGGGTGAAATGGGTCAAAAATGAGTGAAATGAAATCCGAAACTTAGGAGATGGCTCAAGGACGTCTTTCCTTCTTAACTTTGGCTTCTACTTAGCTTTTCCTTCCTTTCTTCTCTTCTATGGCTTGGTTATATCATAGTTTTAAAGTAGTTTTGAGTTTAAATGGTAAATTTAAGAATTATGTATGTTTTCGTGTATATATAGGGTAAATTTAGGAGTAGTGGCCAAGTTTATATGGAGTAGGGACCATGTTTACTTGGAGTGGTGGCCAAGGGTTTTGCTTGGAGTCCAAGGTGGTGATGGAGGTGGTGGGGTGCTAGCTAGGTGGTGACTAAGGTGTGTGGGTGGTTGCTTGGTGGTGATAAGTTGGTGAAAGGAGGCTAGCAAGGTTGTGAATCATGGTGGTGCTTAGCAAGGTAGTAGGCATGGTGGTGAATTATTGTGGTGCTTAGCAAGATAGTAGGCAAGGTGGTGCATCATGGAGAAGGGTGGTTGCTAGGTTAGGTTTTAGTTTAAAACTAGTTTAAGGTGTACGGGTTGTTTAGGGTTTTCGGGTTAGGATTCTGGTTTTTAGGACGAGTAGGGGCTGAGATGGAGGGAAAGAATGTTTAAATATGGTGCTTAGGAAAGTTGTAACTCATGCCTAAAAGATGGTACGAAATGCCTTAAGATTTTAGAGGGAAATGGAGCTTATTTGAATGTTGTACATTATTGGATTGTACTTTGAGCTTTAGAGAGGTATACATTGATTTTGGTGGGAAAAGATATTCAAAATTATGCATTGTAACCTTGTACACATGTCTTAAAACCTTGTACCTTTGTTTTGTATGTAAACATTACATATAGTTAGGGTTTTGGTTTAAATGTTAACGTATAAGGTTCGTTATAAAAACGTTATAAATGGTACGTTAAATAGATAACGTATGGTAAAATGGAGTTTAAATCATATTGCTTGACATATTATAACGTTTACTTGATTTAAACGTTGATGAAATTGGCATAGGTAGGTTGCGTGAGCTCGTTTACTTTAGTTATGCAAGTTACGTTGCATAATGAGTGGAATAAAGCGAAAATCTTTCCATGAAAATGGTTGTACTTAATTTAATAAGTAGATATTACATTGCATCTAATTTAATAGATGGATAATTACATAGAGAAAAATTGTGGGTTGTTATAGTCCCCCAACCTTAAAAGAAATCTCGTCCCGAGATTTAGTTGGATGATGGAGTAATGTTTGGGAATAGATGTGGATACTTGGCACGAATTTGATCTTCGCGTTCCCACGTAAATTCTGGTCCTCTTTTAGAGTTCCATCTTACTTTGACTATAGGGATACGACTCTGTCTCAGTTGCTTGACTTCTCGATCCATAATTTCTATTGGTTCTTCCACAAAATTGAGTTTGTCATCGAGCCGAAGCTCTTTTATTGGAATGACGAGAGATTCGTCAGATAGGCATTTCTTTAAATTAGAAATGTGGAAGGTACTGTGGACATTACTGAGTTCTTCAGGAAGCTCAAGTTTATATGCCATTGGGCCGACCCTTTTAAGGATCTTAAATGGTCCAATGTTACCGGGGTTAAGCTTTCCTCACTTTCCGAATCGGATGACACCTTTTTGAGGTAACACTTTTAACATAACACAATCTTCAACTTGGAATTCCAAAGGCTTTCGCCTTATATTGGCATAACTCATTTGCCAATCTATTGCAGTTTGCAAGCGTTTTCGGATTTGAACTATATTTTTGGTGGTTTCATGGATTATCTCTGGTCCCGTGAGTTGAATATCTCCAACTTTGGCCCAGCAGACAGGTGATCTTCACTTTTGACCATAAAGTGCCTCGTATGATGCTGCCTTAATACTGGCATGGTAACTGTTATTGTAAGAAAATTCTACTAATGGTAAGTGTCTTTCTCATCCTTTTCCAAAATCTATAACACAGGCTCGAAGCATGTCTTCGAGTGTTTGGATGGTTCTTTCACTTTGTCCATCGATTTCAGGATGACATGCCGTACTCATGTCTAATTGAGTACCCAAAGCACTCTGCATTGACTGCCAGAATCTGGATGTGAAATGACTGTCACGATCCAAAATGATGGATATCGGCACTCCATGTCGTGAAACTATTTCCTTTATATACAACCTTGTAAGGGTTTCCATACTATTTGTCTCTCTGGTAGGGATGAAATGTGCTGATTTGGTAAGGCGGTCTATAATGACCCAAATTATGTCATGTTCGCTTGATGTTCTATGTAGTTTTGTAACGAAGTCCATCGTTATTCTTTGTTATTTCCATGTAGGAATCTCTGGCCGTATCAGTAAGCCGGATGGCTTTTGACATTCTACTTTAACTCTAGAGCATGTTAAACACTTGCCAACATATTCAATGATGATTGCCTTCATGTTAGGCCACCAATAAAGTTTCTTTAGATCCTGATACATCTTGTTAGAACCTGGGTGGATGGAATATTTCAATTTATGGGATTCATGCATGATCAAGTCTCTCAAATTACCAAAGAGTGGTAACCAACTTTGATTCTTAATACATTGGGTTCCATCAGGACATACTTCAAATGCTTTGTCCATTCCTCATAGGTTCTCATCTTTGATGTTTTCTTCTTTGATCACCTCGGTTTCGGCTTTAAGGATTTGTGATGGTAATTTTGGGTGAAGGGTCATAACTAATGCTCTAACTTGGAGTGGTTTGATTCGTTCCTTCCGACTTAAGGCATCGGCTACAACATTTGCCTTTCTAGTATGGTAGCGAATCTCACAATTGTAATCTGCGAGCAACTCTAACCAACGGTGTTATCTCATGTTCAACTCTTTTTGATCAAGGATATGTTGAAGACTTTTATGATCAGTGAACACAATATACATTGTGCCATACAGATAGTGTCTCTAAATTTTAAGAGCGAACACTACTGCTCCTAATTTGAGATCGTGAGTGGTATAGTTCTCTTCATGAGGCTTGAGTTGTCAGGATGCATATGCAATAACTTTTTCTCTTTTCATTAACACCGCTCCCAGACCTTGATGCGATGCATCATAGTAAACGACAAAGTCATCATTTCCTTCTGGTAATACTAAGATTGAAGCTTCACATAGCTTCTGTTTTAGCAGTTGGAAGGCTGACTCTTCATATCTGCTCGATGGGAACCTGGATATCCTCGATGATCATTTCTAGAGTAGAAACCCTTACGCAGGCAAGAACAATCTTGTCGTCATGCTTTATCTACTCTCTCTGAAATCCAGCAATCTGGGTATGGGCTTCTTGAAGTTTGGTTTCTAGTCGGTCAAAATCTCGTTGTATGATTACTCGACCGTTACCAAGACCTTTTATCTTATCTTCCATATGCTCGATGCGCTCAAGAGGGAGCTCATCTAAGTGATTCAAAATAGCATCGATATGTTCCTCATGGCGTGTGTAAGATGTGTCTGGAGCGCCATGATAATTCTCTCCAATCTTAAATACCTGAGGCGGAGCAGAAGGATTAGTAGAAGAAGATGATAGGAAACGGGCTTGTTTTTGAGGTGGCAAAATCTCTTCAGGAAGAAAGAAATCTTGGGGATCAAACATTGGTGATAGTGGTAACACTAGAGATGGAGGCAAAATAGTTGGTGGAGCAATAGGAGCTTGTCGTGGTGGAATAAGTGATTCAGTATTAGTAACATTATATGCTTGCATAACTTTCATATATGGATAATCGTGAAAAGGTGAGATGGCAAGCGAGGCCAAAAGATACTTAGATAAATCATCTTAAGGATCAGGAGAGGTGTTTCCCGATGAGGCTGGGAAATAGTCTGGTGAAGCCGGAGTATAGTCAGGAATATGTGTAGAGTAAAAAGCATCCTCAATATCAGAATCAGATGGGACGATAATAGGGTGGGTAGATGTAGACATAACTGTGTAACAAGCCAGTGGAAAAATAACATAAGTTATTTATATATAATTAATAGTTATGTATCATTTGCTATGCAAATCTCTTTACATACTATTCAGGAAATGTAGTGGCACAGAGGACTTTCTTGGATGAAAAAAGTAGTTATAGTTTAGGTTTTAACCTTGTTCTCTATAACCGAGGCTCTTGATACCAATCTGTAACACCCTATTTTTCACATATAGCAGCGGAAGCTAAGTTTTGGGGTATTACTTCATGAATCAACAGTTACAACCATAGAAAATGACTCATAAAGAGACGTTTTAGAAAATTTAGTTATCATTCAATATAATCAGAGTTTTACAAAAGCAGAGGTCCTAAAATCTACATGAAAACATAAAGTTTGAATGATAACAAGTTTGGACATCCTCATCCAATGCCACTCCGTGCCATAGGTTGCTCAATTACCTGAGATAAACATGCTAAAAGGGTCAACACAAAGGTTGAGTGAAATTTATAGGTTTGAAATGTAATAGTTGAATACAAGTCATTGTAATGGTAATAATTGCATGCATTTACAATTATCATGGAAAACAATATTATTTCCTAAAGCTCATGCAACCAAACATTAACCATAATTTAAGTTGTTACAAATTATTTCCATATGGGTGCCTCTACCCAAAGATGTGGTGGAAGCCTATACCCAAAGATGTGGTGGGAGCCTCTACCCAAAGATGTTGTGGGAGCCTCTACCCAAAGATGTTGTGGACGCCTCATGGAAAATGGAGGTAACATAGGCAATAATATATCAGGATATCATATAGTTAGAAAACAATTGTATTCATGGTTTATAGCACGTATCCCCCCTCGCGGGTTTATAAAACATTCAAAAGATTTAAATGCGAGGCTATGAACTCACCTTGATAAGATAGTTGATTGATTTGAAATTTAATTCAAATGAGAGTAAACAGCCTCGTCACGCAACCTGGGGTAATATGTCAAGTCTCAGTTTGATTGTTGATATTCCAAATTTTATTTCATAAAGTTTGACGTAAATGTTTATTTGGTTTATTAACTTATGGAAATATCGTATCACTGTTCGGGCTATCATAATCCAGAGGTCATGTAACGTTTGAGGAGCTAGGACACTTTAAATCGTAAGTCTAGCAACTCGTCAAAACGTCTACCCAAATGAAACCCCTGACATGAAACTCCATAGTAATGTGATATGTTATAGATTAAATGATAAGATTTTATCTTTTTAAGTTTCTTCAAAAGCTAGGAGATGATAAATTATGTTAATTATAAAACATAATTAGTTTTACAGTGTTTCGATTGATGAATGATAACGACAAATGTGTCGAGCTTTAATAAAATCGAGTCTTATAATATTTAAATATATTTTTATAATTAATATAAAAGTGTTACATTTTATACCCTTGAGAATATGAAAAAGACAATATATACCCTTGGTATATATTAATTTACACTTTTAACCATTTAATTATATGATTTTAAAACATTTAACCCTCAACTTTAGAGTTTGTTAAAATAACCCCCTGAAGTTTAACTTTAGGATAATTACATTTTTGGCCCGAAAGTTTAATAATTTCAAAAGTTACAATATATACCCCTATGCATGAAATGTTTTGCGTTTTTAGTCCAAATTCCATAATCTTTGTATTTTTGAAATCCAAATTCATTTTGCAGCTTATAGATTATTACTATAAGCTAAAATAAGTAACTTTTACAAGGTTATAGCTTATCAAAAGAGCTTATGAGCTTAAAGATCCAAAATGGGCATGTTTGGTTTTAAAATCTTAACCTGATGGGTTAGGGATTTTAGGGTTAGACTTAATGATTATAAAAGTGATAAATTAGCTTATTAGAATAGCTTATTATAACAGCTTATAGCTTATTGCTTATTAGATTTACAAAAAGAGCTTTTAGGGTTTTAAAGGCGGGTTTGGTTTAGGAAAACAGAATGAGTAAGCTTTAGGGTTTAAGGGCTTATTTAATGTGATGATAAGGATGTATAGGAGCTGATATATAATCTAAAACAATACAAGAGCTTATTAAACAAGTAGAAAAGCTTACTAGTACACGAAATGGGTGAAATGGGTCGAAAATGAGGGAAATGAAACCCAGAACTTAAGAGATGGCTCAAGGACTTCTTTCCTTCTTAAGTTTGGGTTCTACTTAGCTATTTCTTCCTTTCTTCTCTTTTATAGCTTGGTTAGATCATAGTTTTAAAGTTGTGTTGAGTTTAAATGGTGAATTGAAGAAGTATGTATGTTTTCGTGTATACATAGAGTAAATTTAGGAGTAGTGGCCAAGTTTACATGGAGTAGGGACCAAGTTTACATGGAGTGGTGGCCAAGGGTTTTGCTTGGAGTCCAAGGTGGTGATGGAGGTGGTGGGGTGCTAGCTAGGTGGTGACTAAGGTGTGTGGGTGGTTGCTTGGTGGTGACAAGTAGGTGAAAGGAGGCTAGCAAGGTGGTGAATCATGATGGTGCTTAGCAAGGTAGTAGGCTTGGTGGTGAATCATGGTGGTGCTTAGCAAGATAGTAGGCAAGGTGGTGCATCATGGAGAAGGGTGGTTGCTAGGTTAGGTTTTAGTTTAAAACTAGTTTAAGGTGTACGGGTTGTTTAGGGATTTCAGGTTAGGATTTTGGTTTTTAGGACGAGTAGGGGCTGAGATTGAGGGAAAGAATGTTTAAATATGATGCTTAGGAAAGTTGTAACTCATGCCTAAAAGATGGTACGAAATGCATTAAGATTTTCGAGGGAAATGGAGCTTATTTGAATGTTGTGCATTATTAGATTGTACTTTAAGCTTTAGAGAGTTGTACATTGATTTTGGAGGGAAAAGATATTCAAAAGTTATGCATTGTAACCTTGTACACATGCCTTAAAAGCTTGTACCTTTGTTTTGTATGTAAACATTACATATAGTTAGGGTTTTGGTTTAAATGTTAACGTATTAGGTTCGTTATAAAAACGTTATAAATGGTACGTTAAATAGATAATGTATGGTAAAATGGAGCTTAAATCATATTGCTTGACATATTATAACGTTTACTTGATTTAAACGTTGATGAAATTGGCATAGGTACGTTGTGTGAGCTCGTTTACTTTAGTTATGCAAGTTACATTGTATAATGAGTGGAATAAAGCGAAAATCTTTCCATGAAAATGGTTGTACTTAATTTAATAAGTTGATATTACATTGCATCTAATTTAATACATGGATAATTACATAGAGAAAAATTGTGGGTTGTTATACATTCTCTTTTCAACCTTTGGATTGAACTCTCATCTCAAACAAACACACTTCCTCATACAAACACACATTCTCACTTCACCAATCCAAGTTACCACTCTTCTTCACATCCTCCCCATCTATTTCAAATCAAGATCAATAGGCTACCTTCTATCATATCGTGCCAACTCATTCACAACCCATTCTATCTTATCTAACATGTGGGAAATTCAATTTGAAATTAAAATTTTAATTCTTCCCCTTCTTTCCAAGAATATTCTCTTATACTCTAACTAGCTATTACAAACCTTTAGTTGGATCCCAACTAAGCTAGTTACACATTGAGGAATACCTAAAATACCTCTTTCCGATAATTATTTTCTCGCTTTATAATATTAGATAAGCAAAAAGCTTGTAATAACACAAACATTTTATCAAATGGCTATTTGAGTTGGTTGAACTTGAGTGTAAGAATGATTGAAAGGTCATAGCGTGAAGTACAATTAGGGGTTTAACAAGTACGGGTATTTAAAACGCCAAGATCCAGAAGAAAAACAAAATCAGGAAATTGGCGCACTGGCCACGCGCTGACATGTGGGCAGCGCGCCAGACTCTATTTTTTTTACAATTTTAGGATCCTTAGCCTATAAATACCTACCCTTGGCCTATAAAGACCCACCCTTGGCCTTTGTATTCCTCACCTCTTGCAAACATTCTTTCCTCTCTTTTCTCTCCTATAATCCTCTAAATCTAACACTTTTTATGTTCTTAATCTTCTCTTCTATCATCTATTGAAGAACACACATCTCCGCAAGAGAGCCACATAAGTACCTAATCCATACTTGTATGTTTTGTCAAGGGTCTTCTTTCTCATACCCTTTCTTTCTTTAGAATCGAGACTCTAGGTTAGGTTAGGACTTGGTTTATCCATCAATCTTTTATTTAATCCAGTTGTAAAAAGAAGTCTTGTATCCGCGAGATCAAGCATAGATCATTAGGGATCTAGTTGGGGTTTTGGAGCTTCCAAGGGGAAGGATTTTAGAGTTTATTAGTTAAGTCGAATCACAGGTTCTTTGGGGTGGATTATGAGGGAGGAATACTGTAGGTAGTAACTTTTCTTTGTGAGCGACGAGCTTTGTTGAAAGTCGGTGGAGTTAAATTGTAATACGGTTTATAATCCACCAGATTTACAACTGGACATACGGAAGGACTAAACCCCCATTCCCGAACCAATATATATCATGGTGTCTCTCTTTTTCTCTTCTTCTCCCTATCTACTTACTGTTCTCATTACAAAGTAGATTAGCACACCACTCGGCTCTTTCGAGACTTGAAGTATTACAAACTTTGAAGAAGTCAAGAAAAACATATTCACCCCCTCTATGGTTCTACAATTGGTATCAGAGCAGTTTACTTAAGTTTTTGAGCGTTAAAGCCTACCTAAGAATTCGTTTTAAGTTGAAGACTTCTTTTTAAAAAATTCAAAATCCTAACTCTGGTTTTTGAAAAAGTTGAGTAAAGATCCATGGCTCAAGAGAACTATGTTGAGGGGTGTTCTATACAAAGACCACCTTTGATAGAACCAAATGGGTTTTGCTTTTAGAAAGCCCAATTTGAGACTTATGTTAAATCTAAATATATTGACTTGTGGCAAGTCATTCAAAACGGTGATTTCAACTATGAAGTTGAAGACTTAGAGACAAAGCTAATGAAGGAAACGCCATATGAACTTCTTGAAGATGATTAAAAGAAGAAACTTGGCAAGAATAATGAAGCCAAGATGACTCTTTATAAATCCTTACCGCATAAAGAATATGAAAGAGTCTTCGTGTGTAAAACCGCCAAGGAGGTTTAGCATACACTAATCATCACTCACCAAGGAAATTCACAAGTCAAGAATTGCAAGATTGATCTTTTCACTTAAGAATACGAGAATTTCTCAATCTTAAATGAAGAAACTATTAATAGTGGCTTCACACGATTCAACGCTGTTGTGACTAGTCTCAAATATTTAGATCCGGACTATTCTAGCAAGAATCATGTAAGAAAGTTTCTTTGCGCTCTCCCATTCCAATAGAGAGACAATGTGACGGCCATTGAAGAAGCCAATGACTAGGCTACTGTTCCTCTTGACGAGCTAATTAGAAACCTTAAGGTTTATGAAATGGTCTTGGATAATGATGGCGTAGCTTCCTAGTCCACTAAAGAAAAGGTCAAATCTCTAGCTCTTAAAGCTAAAGTCACTAGGGAGCAAACTAGTAACGATAGTGATAGCCAAGATGGAAGTAATGAAGACATAGACGAAGAAAAAGAATATGAAGCATTAAACTTGATGTCTAGGAACTTTTGCAATTTCTTTCCCAAGGGTAATTAGTTCGGACGCGGAAATCAATTTAGTAATGGTAGTAATCGATTCGGTAAAGGCTGCGGTAATAGATTTGGGAACAAAGGTGGTGAAAGCTCGAAGCCAAAAGGGGCTTGCTACAATTACAGTATTAAAGGCCACTTTGCTAGTGTAGCAATCTGTGTTTTAGGGTCATTGTATGTCGTCAATAAATTCACTATTTATTTTTAGTATTGTACGCGTTTGCTTTTAAATTGAAATCATTAAGTTAAATCGCATAAGCTAAAAATTATCGTTCAATGTAAACGGGCATCAAACAATTAAATATTTACATCAAGCAAGTGTTAGGTAATTATTTGGAGGATAATTATTAACTTTGTTCATTTTATTTTTATTGGTTACGTAAAGTGTTTACTTTTCATAATAAAATACGTTTAGGCATTCCCAGAATCACCAATACCCATCTATACTCAACCAAATACCCACAATTATACCTAATACTCAAAAATTTCAAAATTTCCTTATGTATATGTATATGTTGCTGGATATACATATGGGAACACAAAGATATTTATGTTTTGCAATCCAACGTGTGTTATATATTCACAAAGTCTTACCAACTAGTCCTTTATACAACATAAGACTCATTAAAACTTCATGGTGTGACTAGTGTTTCACCAAATGTCTTCCTCATTTTACTCATCTTGTCTTGGAATTTCTATAGCAATCTTGATAAGTCCTTGGAATTATTTAAGCAAGCAACTAGTAGATATCAACACACACTTTATTTACTTAAGCAAAAACTTCACCATTTCTCTTATTTCCGTCCTCCTAGCCACGGCCAAAAACCAAAACCCTTAAATAATTCATACACTTTCATTTACAACATATTCAAGTATTCCTACAACATATCTAAGATATACCAAGAAGGTTTTAAAGTTTAGTTTAGAGTTTAAAAGGGTTAAACAAGCAAGGATCAAGATTAGGGTTTCCATTGAAATTAAGGTTTTCAAGGTCTTGGAAGCTAGGGTTTGTTTGCTAAACAAGGGTTTAGATCTTGTTGTTCATCACCATATATCATACTAAGGTTACCTGAAAACCTCAATCTCTTTACTTTCATGATTTTATGCATATATAATGTTTGTATAGTTAATCACCATCTAAGGAAATTTTTACATGAAAAATGGAATTTTTACTTATGATCATGGTATGATATACTTTGTCATGTGCTATATTGTTGTTAAGAACATGTTATAATGAAAATATAAGCATTATATAAGTGTGGTTTATGTAGACCGAGATTAAGCTTAAACATTTAACTATTTAGACTGAGATTAAGCTTAAACAAATTGACTTATTAGAAAAAAATGACCTTAACAGATTTAACTCAGTTATCCCAAACACCCCTTAAGGATTTGAAAAACTTACTTTTGAGCTAATCAATCCTAAATAAGCTATAGAATGCAAAAAACATATAAGGTACTATAACTATCTAGGACAAATAAGCTAAAACACTATAAGAATAAGCCCTAGATAATAAGCTAAACCTATAAGCTATTTTAGACTACTAAAATGACAGATTTTATAAAACTCTATTTAAACTACTCTTAAGCTAATAACTAAACTGATAAAGCTAGATTAAGACAAATTAAGTACTAATAAGTAATGAATAAACATAGAATCAGCAACTTGATAATCAAAATAAGAAAATAAGCTAAAAAGTGAAATGAAGACATACCTTGATCCTAGCTCAAACAAGGATCAAAAAGTGTTCAAATGAGCTTATCTGCAAGCTCTAGCTTATGAAAATAAGCCAGTAAAAGTCTAATAAGCCCATCCCTTTTTGGCTTATCTTCCATTAGCTTAATATGAATTTGAGGAAATTTTGGTAAACAACTAATTCAGTTTAGCCTTTGAAAAGCTAAACTGAATTGGACTAGCTTATTAGGACTTAGAGAGCTTATTAGCTTATAACAAAACAATTTAAAACATGATTAAGCTTAAGATACATTAAGGTAAAAACAGAATCAAAACAAGATTTAAATGAAAACTTAAATTTTATTAATCATAAACTGAGTACAAGGTTTAAAAGGAAATTGCATTAAAGTAAATGACAAATAAGCTACAAATAAGCTACTAAACTACCCTATACTACTTCTAAACTAGATGCCTTTTTCACTGTGTGATCTTCATCTATTTATAGTGATGTGAGGAAGATTCTAGGCTCTTGAGACGCTCTCCTCTCTTTAATCTCATCTCTTCAATCTTGCTTCATTCCCACGCAATCATCTTGGCCCTTGATTTGAGTGCACGTTCCTTAACAATTCATATGCATTGGGATTGCCAACGTGTCATTCTTTGGGGTGTGTCAGAGGGTGACAGGTTCTAGAAGCACTCATGTGTGTTGGTGGATTTACCTTGTGGTTATGGTAAAAATGGGAGGGAGGGAATGAGTAAAAAGATATACAGTGATTTGATTTTGGGGGTGTTGACCCGTGTTTATACATGTTTGACATGGGTTATGGGTATTGGGATTGGGTTTTTATTTTGGTTTTGGGCCAGAGTATAGGTTAAAGGGTTTAACGGGAGTTTAAAAATTAATGGTAGTTATGCTTGATAAGGACTAATGGTGTAATAAAAAAGGACTAACGGTGTTAGTCCCTAAGGACTAACTTTGTAATATTTTTAGGGTATTTTTAGATTTACGAGATTAAAATTGGTTAAGACTTAAGATAAATTCACCTTCGGCTTTGATTTCTCATACTCTTTCCCTTCTCGTGCTCGGTTTTGTCCGTTTTGCTTTGTTTTTATCCTTTTGTGCAATATCTGTTACCTGCAAGACACAATTCGCAATACAAACGAATACAATGCATTTTTCTGTATTTATTGGTCGTTATTGGTCTTTTTAGCTCGTTTTATTAGGTAAAAGGTATGTGTATTTAAACACATACCAACGGGTGTCAGAAGGACTGAACGCGTTGCTCGAGAGTGCACTTACCAAAACTTTATGAAATGCCAACCGCTATTTTTCAAAGGCAATGAAGGAGTTGTCAAATTAACCCAGTGGTTTGAACGGATGGAAACTGTGTTCCGCATAAGCAACTGCTATGTGGAAAACCAAATTAAGTTTGCCACATGTACTCTTCTTTGAGTTGCTTTAACATGGTGGAACTCACACGTTAAGACTATTGGTCACGATGTTGTGTATGCAATAACTTGGACTGACCTGAAAAAGAAAATGACTGACAAGTACTGCCTAAGGGGCAAGATTAAGAAGCTCGAGGCCGAGTTGTGGAATCTAAAATTAAAGGGTACTGATGTGCTAGTCTACAATCAATGTTTCCAGGAACTGGCATTGTTGTGTGTCAGGATGTTTCCTGAAGAGTTTGATAAGATTGAAAGATATGTCGGTGGTTTGCCTGACATGATTCACGAAAGTGTTGTGGCATCAAAACCAAAAACCATGCAGGATGCTATTGAAATGGCAACTAAACTGATGGATAAGAAGATCAGCAGTCTTGCTAAAAGGCAGGCTGAGAACAAGAGGAAGTTCGATGACACTTCCAGAAACAATCAAAACCAACAACAACAACAAAATAAGAGACAACACACTATCACGGCTTACACTGCAGGATCTGGTGAAAGGAAACCGTACGGAGGATCTAAACCTCTGTGTCCCAAATGCAATTACCACCATGATGATCCATGTGCTACAAAATGCCATAAGTGCAACCGAGTTGGCCATCTAGCCCGTGATTGTAAAAGTCCTGCAAATGCCAACACTGCGAACAACCAAAGAGGTACTGGGACATGCCAAAAACCTACTTGCTATGAATGTGGAGCCTAGGGACACTTCAAGAGGGATTGTCCAAAGCTGAAAAACAACAATCATGGCAACCAAGATGGGAATGGCAATGCTCCAGCGAAAGTGTATGCGGTAGGCCGTAAAGGGACAAACCCAGACTCAAACGTCATTACGGGTACGTTCCTTATAAACAACCGCTATGCTTCTATCTTATTTGATACTGGTGCCGATAGGAGTTTCGTGTATGTTGTATTTAGCCCCCAAATTGATATCACACCAACTGCATTAGATCATTTTTACGATGTCGAACTAGCCGACGGGAGAATAATTGGGTTAAACACTATCATTCAGGATTGTACATTGAATTTCTTAAATTACCCATTCAACATAGACTTAATTCCCATAGAACTTGGTAGTCTTGACGTCATAATTGGTATGGATTGGTTGGCAAAGTACCAAGCTGTCATCGTTTGTACCGAGAAAATCGTTCGTATTCCCTGGGGAAATGAAACGTTGATTGTTCACGGTGACGAAAGCGACCGGGGAAACAAGACTCATTTGAACATCATCTCGTGCACTAAAACGCAGAAGTAAATGCTAAAAGTGTGTCCTATCCTTTTGGCATATGTTGCTACAAAGGAAACTAAAGACAAGTTAGAGAAGAAGCGACTTAAGGACGTACCGACCGTTCAAGATTTTCCTAAAGTATTTCCTGAGGACTTACCGGGTCTTTCACCGACTCGACAAGTGGAATTCCAAATCGATTTGATACCTGGTGCTGCACTTGTAGCACGGGCACCTTATCGATTAGCTTTGTCTGAAATGAAAGAATTGTCGGACCAACTCCAAGAACTTTCTAACAAGGGCTTCATAAGACACAATTTCTCACCTTGGGGAGCTCCGGTCTTATTTGTCAAGAAGAAGGATGGATCATTTCAAATGTGCATCGACTACCAAGAGCTAAACAAGCTGACGGTAAAGAATCGTTATCCACTCCCAAGGATCCACGATTTATTTGATCAACTACAAGGATCCAATGTTTATTCTAAGATAGACTTGCAATCAGGTTATCACCAGCTTCGAGTACGTGAAGAAGATATTCCGAAGACGGCATTCAGAACTCGATATGGTTATTACGAGTTCCAAGTTATGCCATTTCGCTTGACGGATGCACCAGCGGTATTTATAGACCTCGTGAACCGCATGTGCAAGCCATTTTTGGATAAATTTATGATTGTCTTTATTGACGATATCCTTAACTACTCCAAGAACAAGAAGGATGTGACATCCATCAATTTTGAGGTCAGTAACTGAAAGCAAACGCATGATATTTGACTCTCTTAATTAATTATGGAGTCACTTTTATGTGGTTACATTTCTCTTAGCAATTAACGCTTGGTTATGATGCAACTCGTATTCTTGTCGCTATTTATTTTGAACTTATAAATTCTATTTCCTGATTTTATAGAAATTATTTTATTATATTTAGTCGATTTAGTAAAAATCGTCGTTTTAAATATTCGCGAGTCGAGCTTTTGATATTTATTCGTTTTATCGATCGAGAATTCAAAGAATGTCATATTATAACCATGAGAGCTCATTTAATTTATTTAACTATTTTATTTATTTATTTATTTATTCAAGTCAGGCCGAACCGATTATAAAAAAAATTAATTTATGTTTTTTATAAAATTGGCAAGTCGAATTTAAATTTTAAGGTTGAGATTTAAATAATGTAGCGTATAACAAAAAAAAATGGGCCGAAGCCCCTTTTTTCCCCTTTCTTTTGACGTCGGCAACCACAAGCCAAACACAACATCCATATATTTTTTTATAAACTAGGCCCATATTCTTTATTTTTATAAAAGATATACAAGCCTATCTTTCTTATAAACCTTCCATTTAATTATAAAACCCAACCCAACCTTTCTTTTTAGATAAGCCGAAAACACACACACACACACACACTAGATTATAACGTTAAAATTTTTTCCAGCCTCCTCCTTTTCTCTCTTCTGTATAGCAAACATCACTAAGAAACACAAATTGAAGCTTCAATTCTCAACCAAAATCACTCAATCATATATCAAATTGCTCATAAAAATACCCTTAATCTTTCCACTCAAAAAGATTAAACATGCAAAAAGGTTTTGTAAATCTTTAATTTTTCAAGATTGGTGATTTAGGTGAATTAAAGTGTTAGATATTAGCAAGGGTTGAGTAAGGAAGTTATATTCAAGAATTTGGGTGCACAAAAGTTAAATTTTTCGGGCTTTCTTGTTTCTTTTGTGGTTCGGCTGAATATATAAAACCCCAAGGGTTATAGTTTTTTATCTATCTTCTATCTATATTGCATTGTGAGCACCTATTACTCCTTTTTATTTAATTCTCATAGTTGTATAAAATTATGTATATGCATGTCTATTTTATGAAATTAGGAATCCATTGATTAGGGTGCATGTGATGTTTGTGAGGTTGTTGGTGATTGTGGATGGTTAAATAGGTTTAGGGTAAAGTGTAGGTTAGTTTAAGATTATGGGATGTGAAATTTGTGCAAAATAGTGATGGGTTGAAAGAGTTTGTATAACCCCTAATTAGGGAAGAAAGTTTAGGCATAAAATCGGTTAATTTAGTGTGTTGTAAATTGGGATTTTAGTGTTTAGAATTGTAGAGGTCTTTCCAATGATCGTGTTTTGGTATAAATTAGAGCTTCTAACTCTTAAAAACAAAAAATTTATGGCCGATTTTAGTTAGATAATAGTTTCGGCAATTTTCAGGAAATGACAGTTTTCATATCCGAATTTAGGTCAACTTTTGGATGTCATAATGTGGTCGTTTCAAAAGCTTTCATCGGTTACCCTTAATCACTTCACTTCATTACTAGTTACACGAATTCAAGAAGAAAAGAGAAGGAAATTAGAAGAAGTTTAGAGAGAGAAGCAAGAGAGAGAAAATGAAAGAGAATGGTTGAATTAACTTGTAAGAGAATGTTTACAAATGAGACCAACACCCTCTCCATCCTTGGAGAGGGGTATTTATAGTTAAGACTAAAAGGATTGCATGACTTTAGTAATTTTACGGGCCGGGCTCGGGTTTACTTGGGCTTTCGCCTGATACACGTGACCGCTTAGATTACAAATAGGAGCCCGTTTACCCGTCTAGCCTAATACAACGTATATTAATTTAGTGACCGAGACCTAATATAATTATGAATGAACTTCCGTTGTTCGACTCAATATTTTGAGGCTAACAATCTCCCCCGAAGTGAGTTCATTGTGACACTGCTTTGTGAGATCAATGAGATTTCTTTTATCTTTGAGCTCTTGTGATCTTTGTCTCTGTCTACGTTGTAGGCTTGTTCCTTCATGCTTTGTGATCTTTGATCTTTAGCCTTTGTCATTGTCTTTTGATGTTGTCTTTTTCGTCCGAGATCTTTAAACCTTTATCCTTTCGTCTTGATCGTCTTTGCCACCTTGCGATCTTGTGTCTTGACCAACATGCTCATACTTTGCATCATCTTGAAAGATTGCTAATAATCTCCCTCTATAGACTTGATATCTTTGAAGGAAGATCTTGTATATCAGAGTTTGTGCGGAAGTCTTTGTCTTTAATTCTTGAGCTTTCATGATTCTTGAATCTTGATGCTTATAGAATGTCTTTGTAGATTGAGCATGAGCATGTGGTAATGAATCCGACTTCAACTGGAATGAGGCATCACCATCTCCATCTTTATGTATCCTGAAATAAAAAAGTTAGCAATAAAGCAGGTGGACGAATACGGCTTTGTCCTTCGTCCGGATTTGGTTAGATTAACCTCTGATTCTGTAGGACCGTTTTACAGTATAAATATTGTACTTGTGATCAGGTAGATTCAATGAATCTCCTTGACAGGGTTTTTTTTTTAACAGGGTTATTTATAAATATTGTACTTGTGATCAGGTAGTTCAATGAATCTCCTTGACAGGTTTCCAGTCAAAGCATGGGATCTTTCTAACACAATGTATTAGATTTGCCATGCTTGCTAGTTCTCATTACCGGAAACGGTCTCAAAGCAGACCCACACAGTAAAGTGAATCAAAAGTTACTATCTTTTGATTAAGTGTTCAATCATTTATGGACCTTTATACGATATCCAGTTGACATAAGCTTGTATTCATATCGAATCTGCAAGTCATTCTACCGCAGTGCTGTTGATCGATGACACTGGGATGGATTTCCATTCGTCATTGTGATATACTAAAGAGTATCTTTGAATGTTTTGGCAGAATCACAAAGATAATGCATAGGACTCTTGTCAATAGCTTGTGACTTAATGATGTTCAACCCAGTGTTTGTCATGGACTGTGTCCTAATGAGATTTTTTGATGATCTCTTGGCCTCTAGACTCGATTACGTGCATTTTGGTTTTTAGGTAATCGGAGGCTGGAGCAGACTGCCACTATTTCAATATTAACTAGGCTCGGAGTGAGAGGGGGGGGGGGGGGGGGAAAAAAAAGTCAATAGAAGTCGTGTGTATCTCTGTGACAAATGGAGACTAGTTTCTTTTGAGAGAGAGGAAAAGGAAGCGAACCCGAATGGTGGAAGGGTTGTGCATTGCTTCACTGGGTCTATGATGTCGTCTTCTTCATTGTCAAGCATCTACATTGTGATTTTGACGCATTATGGTATGGACCTTGTTTCTGCCTAAGTTGTATGGAGGGCTACGCTTCTTTAGGACATTTATCATACTTTTCTTTTTCATTCTTCAACCCCTTTAATGCTTACCAAGACGTCATTACTAACACCTTGTTGTGATTGTTCCAGTGTTAGCTCAATCTTAGTCGGCATTCTTCCCTTATACACATTCATCTCCAATCATACCTAAGGACTGATATTTCTAACTATGGAGTGTCCTTGGGTAGATCCCTCCGGTTCTGGTTGGATCATAGGACAAATACCAACCTTAACCACTTATGACTTTCATAATCGTCGTGAAATAAGATGTTGTAGGGGTATGAGATCGTAACACTAAAACCTTTTTGAATAGCACTTTGAGTCTTTTAGATCACATTTTAATTTACTATTTCTCCCCTTATATTAAAAATCTTAAGTCTCTTAGTTTTTGAAATACCGTGTTTCTTGTTGTATTGTGATTAAAATTTGTCTTGAAAAGGCCATAGGGAAATCTTTTACTTAGCATGAATTACATGGAACATAAAGTTGCTCCCCCTCAATTTTATATATGTTTGACACCAATAAAAATGATACCAAGTTGTAAAATCGATATAAAATTAAGGTGGAACACTTAGTCATCTTATAAACTTTCATTATATTTTAATTGTCATTATTATCTTGTTGTTATAAGAGACTTTTTGGGATATGGTTTGTACATAAGAATGGTCTTGATGATGATGTATTCCAAACTCATTAAATGTTGTTTTTGAAAAACTCCCCCTTGAAAGATGGAGTGATTGAAAAACAAATAATTTAGGAAAAGATTATGTTTCATCAGT
Source organism: Tanacetum coccineum (assembly GCA_026074375.1). Classification (NCBI taxonomy): domain Eukaryota; kingdom Viridiplantae; phylum Streptophyta; class Magnoliopsida; order Asterales; family Asteraceae; genus Tanacetum; species Tanacetum coccineum. Next base: position 45,988 of record BQNB010001026.1, read on the forward strand.
GAGTTAACTATTAACACCATAAATTATTGAAAAAATTGTGTTTCAACATTTTGAAAAAACTCAATGTTAGTAGATTCTCTTCAACTCTAAAGGGTAAGCGCACTTATGCGTACACTATCCTTTTTCTTGAGCTCAAACTTTGAATGTCTTGTAAGAACAGCTCAAGACCGAGAAAAGTTGATTTTCTTGTTGTTAGGATAAGTTATCTTTATTAGATAAGCTTTCTCCTTTATTTGAAGTCGGGTTACGTACTGATATTGCACATAAACCATCAAGAAAAAAAAATTAGAGATGACATTTTGAAAGCATTTGAAAACTCCTATTCGAACTTCATTTACACGCCCGTGTCTATATTAATTAACATTTCTAGGTACGTAAATGTTTTCGATTCCAAGAGACATGTCGAGAAGAATATTTTTTAAAACATTTTCAGATTTTTTTTTGATTTTGTATTTTTTTTGATTATGTAGAATTTGACCACTTCCTTAAGCTTGTACCAACAACACTTTATCCTTAAACCAAAAATCATCCTGTTTCCTCTTTGGTTTAGTGCACTATTTGGACATATGTCCTTCCCCTTTACAATTGTAACAAATAACAGTCCTTTGTTTCCCAGTATTGCTTCCACTTGCTCTTAGAGTATAAGTCCTTGAAGTACCCACATCTAAAGAAGTTTGTCTCTCCTGAATTGGTTGTAAGGTTACTTATCCATTATTAATGGTAGCTTGTTACCTAGGGTTTGGTGAATTCCTCAGCTGGTTATTGGTAGTGGGATAGTAGGAAGTGACAACAACAGTCAAGAAAGACATCATGTGATTGATGGCATCAATGGGATCATTACCTTTCTGGAACACTGGAACGATTAGACCTGACTCTAGTTGGGGAAATTCATATTGTTTTTGTTGTTGGTAAACAGTGGGAGCATATTCCAAATGTGGGATTGATGATGATGGAAAATAAGCATTATGGTGAACTGATGATTGATAATCATTGGATGGATGAGCGATTGAAAGTGGTGTTGATGATTGATGAGTTGAGTATTGTTGAGACTGATAAGGTGAACTATACTGTGGAGACTAATATGATGAAACTTGTGGTTGAAATTGAGTGTTTTGGTATGAGTTTTGATGAGTTTGATAAGGAGACTAGGTCATCTGATGGGTTGCAACCAAAGCAAGCGGATCTGAATTGCGTTCATGCATTAAACAAACATCATTTGCATGAAATTCATGTTGTCCCAAATAAGCATGAAGCTTATCGATGTTAGTTGTGTGCAAATCCCGAACCAGTTTGACATATGTCACAAATTTGCTCCATTCAGGAGGAAGAGTATTCAAAAATTTTGTGTTCACTTGAAATTGTTCCAGTTTCATGTTGTAGATTTTCATGTCATTGAGTAGAAGTGAAAATCTCAAGTAGATTCACGTAGTGTTCCCCCTTCTTATAAGCAAACTTATCGAATTCATCATAAAGCTTACACTCCCTTTCCTGTTTCGTCAATGAAGTTCCTTGCATTAGAAGTTGAATTCTTTCCTAAAGTTCATTGGCGATTTTGTGATTGCTAACCAATGCATAGACTTCTGGTGGTAGTCCTTGGAGAATGATATTTGTAGCCTTGATATCACAATCAGCTTGAATTGCTTCCATAACAGATAACTCAGAATATTTCTTTGGTCGAGTCACTCCATTTTACTCAATTGAAGGCCAGATAAGTGGACCATTTTCAATGGATTCAAGAATCATTCTTCCATGTTGTCTATTCATCATGTATAGCTCCATTATGCTTTTTCAAGAGTCGTACATATATTTTTCCAACATAGGTGGATGATTGTCAGCACCAGAAAGAATCGCTTTGTCAGCAAGAGTCGCCATTGATAAATTGCAATGTTCAAAGATTACTGTTTGATCGAGCGGTGATAGAAAGTAATTGTGTTTGAGGGTGTTGTCTTTTGTGTTTTAATTCTTGAAACTACACGGGATTTTACAATTCTTGACAAAACTGGGAAAACAAGTGAGTGTTTCACGAGATTTTACAAATCAAAGAAATAAATCGTATAATTTAGATTAAGCAATTTGAGTTTTAAGTTTATGTTGCAAATTCGGTTGATTAAGCCAATTGCGAATTCGGGTGTTATTGAAAATTGCCAATTCGGGTGATACTAAGAAAACAGCGAATTCGGGTGCTGCCAATTCGGGTGATACTAAGAAAAACTGCGAATTCGGGTGTTGCCACTTCATATGTTGCGAATTCGGGTGTTTCCAATACGTATGTTGCGAATTCGGGTGTTGCCAATTCGTATGTTGCGAATTCGTATATTGCTAATTCATATGTTGCGAATTCGGGTGTTGCCAATTCGTATGTTGCGAATTCGGCTACAACTGAAGTTGCTAATTCGGATATTGCGAATTTGGATACAACTGAAATTGCTAATTTAGGTATTGTGAATTCGGCTACAATAGAAATTGCTAATTCGGATATTGCGAATTCGACTACAACGGAAATTACTAATTCGGATATTGCAAATTCGGCTACAACAGAAATTGCTAATTCGGATATTGTGAATTCGGTTACAACAGAAATTGCTAATTCGAATATTGCGAATTCGGATACAATAGAAATTGCTAATTCGATCTTTTGACAAATGGAAAGTAACGATGGTGCGATTCTTTATGAATCAAACTTGTTCCAGGCAGTGAATTGACGAATAGTTTTTGAAAAACCTTTCGATGTGCTCAACAACTGATTTTTGAGCACATTGACTGTGTATATCTTTCAAAACAAATGTGTTTCTGATGAAATTTGATTTTGTGCTATAAAACACTCTTGATGTGTGATAAGCGTAAAATACATATATCCGTTTGTACTTAAAATGACCCAATTAAACCCAAAACACAGTGAAAAATGGCAAAAATATACTTGTTTTTGTGTTCTGTGTGTGCAGGTACGGATATATAAAAACTCACATGAAAACCGTCAAAAACGGGCAAACAAGGACACAAGAACGAAAGAGTGAACAAAAGCCGGAAGCCAAAAGCCAGAAAAAGTCAAATCTACAGTCAACTCTAGTCAATCTTGGTCAACAGAAGTCAACAAAACCCAAAATGTTTCAAAATAGCCCTTCAAGTTTCAAAAATTGCAAAAATAGTCCCTTAAACCCTAAATGGGCCTCACCCGGATCCAAAAGCCCAATTCCTAGCCCAATCCCCTTTTCATAAAACTCCAAGGGCCATTCTTGCTATTTCCTAAACTCTTTTTTACACTACACCTTTTACACTACAACCACAAGGACCATTTGTGTCATTCTTCCAAAGTTCAAACAACTTTTACCCGTTTTATAGTTTAAAAAGGCGCGAAGCCATGGTTACTATTCACCCGTCGTCCCCATCTTTACCCACAGTCAAAATCAAAGGGCTTTTCCAAATTAAGGGGTGATTTAGACAATTCATGGGATCGTTAACAAGATGGCAGGGTCAAATTTGTAATATCAAGGGCTTTCATTTGTCTACCCAAGCATCAAAGCCACGTGGCTATGGAGAAAGCACAAAGGAATGAGGAATTTGCACTACATTCACTCAGTAAACTAGCACAAGCTGTCACGTCATGAGAATGACAGCTTGGCAATCCTTGAGCATCCACATTTGATCCAACGGCTTACAATAGCCCTCAAATGATTGAAGTAATGATTGGCTGGGATTGATTGGAGCCTGAGCATCAAGCAAGACCTAGAAGCTTCAGGGATCGGCTATAAATAGGCTCTCACCTCACACACGCACACACATCTAGTTTTTTAGTAGCTTTGAGGTAGCTTAAAATTTCGTTTTTAGCTAAATGTAATTTCCTTAAATGTTTTGTGATCTCTTTTTAAAGTAATGTAATCAGTTTCTTTTGTTAATGAAATTCAGTATTTACATTCATAAGCTCTTTTTTTTTCATTTTTTAAGCTAAATGCTCATAAACTCCTATAAGCTCAACAACTCTCATGAATCTTTAAGCTTATGATTTGAGCTTAACTTGGTCTTAATCATACTTAATATCTAAAACTAGCTTAAGTACTTATTTACCTTTGCTTAATTTGGGTTCAAAAGCTTTTGGAAGGGAGATCTAAAATGGAAGGATCTCCAAGGACTTAACTCCTAGCTTATTCATAAGCTAGGAGAGCTTGTAGCTACCCTTTATTGGGTCCTCTTGTTCAGCTAGAGGTTTTAGTAAGTTTCCTTTGTTTTCCCTTTAATTTTCTATACTTAAATTTGCTTAATAGTATAAACTGCTTATTTGCTTATTTTATCTGCTTAATTGTGCTTTTTGTTCTCTTATTGTGCTTAATAGTTATTAGTTTACATCTGTTTTAAGCTTTATAGTTATTAATCTTAGATTTTTAGTTTCTGTCATTAAATCTAAAAAAATCCAAAAATATTAGTTAAATTAGTGTAGATCCTAGAATTTTGCTTAATCAGTTGTTAAATCCTGTTAAATAAGTTGGTTATAAGCTGTTAGTAATCTGGTTGTTAAGGATTAATCAATATATTTCAAATTCTTAAGTCTTAATGAAATCTGTCAAGAGCTAAAGGGGTGTTTGGTTTAAGCTTATTTGACTATCAAAAGTCAAAAGTTTTTGTGCAAACCTTTTGAGACAGCTTTGATTTCAGTTAAAAAACATTAGGAAAAGAGTTTTCACAAGTTAGTGTTTAAAAATTAAAAGAGTTTGAGCTTATTTTAGTGTTCCTGCACCAGGGGAATTTTCATAGTTTCACTTGTGCAAATTATTGAACCAATCCATCTAAGGCTTGGTTCTTGCTTGTTTTGAGTTTGTACACACTCAATAAGAGTGTCTAAGTGCAGGTTATTCCTCTAGGAAACCTGCACAATTGTTGCTTGCCTTTTGCCAAGTACATCAGTACTAACAGCAGTTAGTACTGCTGTTACTTTAGGGTCAATTTTAGGCTAGTCACTTTAGGATCTTAGGGCTTAATTTCTTTTAGCTTATAGTTTAGGTATAGTATAGTGTAAATTAAGTATTTCTGTTCAATTATTAGCTTAATTTCTTAGATTAATTTACTGTCAAAAGTCATAATTAGCCAAAAATCTAAAAACAGAAGTTTAAAATCTTAGCTCTTAATTTTTAATTTCTAGCTTATAGTAGTTGATTTTATAACTGAATTCCATAATTCTTAAGTTTCTTGTTAAGTTCTATTAAGCTCAGCTCCTGGCTTAGCTTATTAAGCTCTTTAGTTTTTTTTTTAATTTTGAGTTTTTAGTATTGCTTTCTGAGTTTACAGTTTTTAGCATTAATTTTAGTGGCTTTTAGTGTTTCTTGTTTAGCTAGCTTATTAGGATTAACTTATGCATGTCTAAGGGATTCTAGAATAGCTTTTGGTTTTGCCAATGAGCTTATAAAGAAGCTTGTGCAAGCTTACAAATCTAAATAAGTACTTTGAGCTCAAAATCTCTCTTTCTGAAACAGCTTATTCATAAGCTGTTTTCAGAGCTTATTTGTCACTTTCAGACAAAAAGTCCAGTTTTAAAGTTGCTCTAAATTAGTTCTTTAATAAGTCCCAATATTCAGTTTATTTGTTCTTGAGGCCGATAAACGAGCAAAACATTTTAGTCAACAAGCCCAGTCTCAATTTGTTCGTGATCGAGATATTATTCGAGATCTAGAAAAACAACGAGATAAATAAGATTTAGATGTCAAAGATTACAAACGGAAAAATGAGGAACTTCAAAAGACTCACTCAATTTTAAAAAGACAAATAAGTGAAAATGAGGATAAATATCATGACACTGTTCTAGATCTTGAGGCCAAACTGAAAAAGAATGTTGATCTAATTTTGAAACTTGGCAATTCCTTACAAGGAATGTTTATGCTTGGACCAAAGCCATTGTCTGTGTATGATCAGCAATTAAAACATGGTTTGGGGTACCCGAATCCTTATACACTCAAGCAAGCAATTTCACAATGTCCAAAGTTATATCTTGCCTCTAGTTTAGGTAATTCAGAGATTTCTTTGAATGTTAGAGATACTGAGGACACTCTTGATGATGCTTCCAAAAGTCAACAAAAAGTGTACGAAAAAATGAATGATCCAATTGCTGTTGCAAATAAACAGAATTGTTGGACAATTGATTATGCACAAATAAATGCTCTCTATAAAGACTTTGTTCCTCAAAAAGAACTTTCTGCTGAGCAAAAATATTTTCCATCTTCTTTTATTCCTTCTGACAAGAATTCAAATGCAACTCCTTCTATCCCGGCATCAATGCCGAGTGAGTCACCTTTGATCATTGAATTAGATAAAATAAAAAATTGTTTTCAAAGGTTGTCTGAATTAATTCAAAAGAACTGTAAAAGAGCAAGCATTTTTTATACATTTGTTTCCCGTTAATTGTTAAGTGCTTTAATTGTTTTTAATTGCTTGTTTTTAATTAGTAGTTATAGAAAACCCAATCAATCTTCGAACCCATTCAAATCAGTTTCCAATATCAAGCGAGGTTTCAATTTCTCAAATCGTTGGGAAAACGACCCGGGAAATCATACTTTCCGGTAAACATACGTATATTATATATTATATATATATATATATATATATATTTTAAAGAGTGAATTTTCCTTAGGGAATTTTCTTAATTGCTCTTGTGGAAAAAAAAAAAAAAATAAAAATATAATAAAATTAAAAAATATTATATATTAGTATATATTATAAAGCGTATCAAATTTTTGGCGCCGCTGCCGGGGATTTGAGTTAACGAATCTCTCGTTTTGTGTTTGTTGATAAGATTTGAAGATCCTTTCGTCCTCGGAAGTTTCATTTATTGTTAAAAATTTCAAAAATCCAAAAAAATTAAAAATTATAAAAAGTAAAAAATATTTTTCTTTTCTTTCTAGTATAATTATCATATAAAAAACACAAAAAAAACAAAACAAAAAAAATCAAAAATATAAAAAAATTGTCCTTTAAAAGAAAATAAATAAAATAAACAAAGTTGGTAAAAGAACACCAACAAATAATATCTTCAATTGAGATATTATCATAAATAAGTTCCGGTGAACTTGAAAAGTTCCCAAATCGAACCAAAGATTTAACACTTGCCATTTGTGTCTCTACGAAATACGGCTCACCTTAAAAAGCAATTTTTAAGAGCTACCGTGAAGTAGTTGATTATTTGGTTTAAGTTTCTTTCGTGTAACCGTTAAAATTTGTTGTGAATAAAAATTTTAAAAAATCAAAAAAAAAAAAATTAGTGTAAAATTTTTCTTTAAATTTTAGATTTTTCCTTTTTAATTCTCTCTTTTTAAGTGCATGCGCACTCGTTCGCAAACTCGTAACCGTAACCGTCGTCAACAACAACAAACCCTTCCGGTTGTTGTTGAACCTTGTAATTTAGAAGAGCCAATTCCCGGACAAACCATAGTTGCGATGGCGGATCGAACTATGGAGGAATTACTCCGTGCACCCACCGAGGGTTACGGAGAAGCTATTGTTTTACCCGAGATCAATGCCGATCATTTTGAGATCAAAACTAATTTGCTTCAATTGGTTCAAGCGAACCCGTTTCATGGTTTAGAAAATGAAAATCCTCATGCTCATATTAATAGTTTCAAAAGGATTACTTCGACCTTACGATTTAGGAATGTGCCTAATGATGTGATTAAGCTTATGATGTTTCCTTATTCGCTCGAGGGAGCCGCTAAAACTTGGTACGAGAAAGAACCTCCGAATTCAATTTTAACTTGGGACGATCTCGTTACCAAGTTCGTTAACCAATTTTTCCCTCCTTCGAAAACCACTCACCTTAAGAACAAAATTTCTCGTTTTTCACAAGAATTCGATGAATCTTTTAGTGAAGCGTGGGAACGTTTTAAGGGTATGCTTAGATCTTGCCCTCACCACGGATTTTCGGAGTTAACTCAAGTTGATACCTTTTATAATGGTTTAACCGAGAACGAACAAGACTCCTTAAATGCCGCGGCGGGTGGTAATTTGTTAAGTAAGACTACTAGGGAAGCTTTGAATATAATTGAAAACAAGTCAAAAGTGCGTTATTCGAGAAACAAAACAAATGCTTCTAAGGTTAATTCTAGGGAAAATGTTAGCAAAACGGATGAACGAATTGACAAACTTGCGGATCAACTTTCGACCTTAGTCGAGATTGTTTCTAAAAAGGTTGTTACTCTCGCACCGGTTAAGGCGGTTGAGAAAAATTGTTACTTATGGTGGAGCTCATGCATGGTATAATTGTCCGGCTACCGATAATAACCAAAATGTTTGTGCTACCACGGGAATTTATAATCAACAAGCCCCACCGAATCGAGTTAGTAATCAAATGGCAATAATTTTCAAAATCAAGGTTTTCAAGGTCAAGTTAATCATGCTTCGAATTTTCAAAACCAAGGTTTTCAAAATCAACCGTCAAGTGACATAATAATCAATGTGAACGATTTTTTAAAATGGATTTCGAATTACAAGAAGTCTAATGATTCAAACGATGAGGATTTTGCAATACCAAATCACTTCGATTTAGTAAGAGAGTTAAAAACGAGATTCAAAATCACCATCAAGAATCTCAAACCGCTTTGATGAGTCAAAATAATGCTTTTCAAAAACACGTTGCAGAATACTTTTCAAACATGTTAGTAGTTTTCTTCAAAGCCCCAAGCCTAACCTTCGTGTACTCTTCCGAGTATACGATCCTAACCCAAAGGGTGAGATGAAAGCAAAGATCAATACCGAAGTGGTGTAGCTTACGAGGGACCCTCGAATCCAACTAAACATTCCGAAAAAGGTAGGAGAACGATGTGACGAGGAAATAACCGGTATGAGGCGCAAATCATTTCCAGGAAGTACCGCTTCAACATCCTACTCCGGTATTCCCTTATACTAATTCCGGAACCGTTGATTCCGGAAGACTTTACCAAAATCAACTTCCGATACGGAACTCGAGATTCGAAGATAGGTACTAAGCAACATTCCTTACCTTCAAGACGAGTGACAATCAAAAGATATCGAGGAATAAAGCTTCATACAAAATGAATAAGATTTTTCAAATGTTTCAAGATTTGCGTTTTGATATAAGTTCTTACGGATGCTTTGGTTTTTAATGCCGAGATTTGCTCCTTAGATTAGGGATTTGTTAATTATTAAAGAAAAAGTTGCTCGTATGTAGTGAAAATTTCCATTTGAACGACGAAAAAAATTGCTCGCAATGCCTCCTTAAAAGCTTCCGAAAGCTAGGAGATCTGGGTAAAATTTCTTTTCCCTTGTGAATTCCTTGTGAATGGAGATATGTTACGCCATTCGCGATCTTGGTCTTGCAAGCATTAATTCTAATGCCCTTTTCGATTTGGAAAACTTTTCGTTGCCCGAACTTTCACCGACTCGATAGACTTTAGAGTTAGGGTCAGACGATCCTATCTTACCCTACGGGTTTAGCCGATGACGTTTCGTTAAAGTTGGAAAATTCCTCTTTCCTGTGATTTCGTATGTTGTTCGATTTCGAAGTTGATTCCCCGAGTACCTCGTTATACATTGGAAGGTTCATTTTTTGGTATCCGGTCGTACCTTATTTGACGTTTACGAAGGAGAAATCTCCCTCGTGTTGACAACGACGCCGTCACTTCATTTAGACACAAAACATGAATATTCCTATTCGGACAGACCAAATCGGTAAACCGAATTGCATCATTGTTGAAATTTATGTGGAGTATGTTCCGGAATTATTTAGGATTTAGTGATAATTTGTATAAGTGCAATCCACCTTAACGTCTGATTCCGTTTACTTCTGAATTTGACTTGGAAGAGAAATCGATGTTTTCTTATGACAAATCAATATCTTTGAAAGTGATCTGATGAATTGTGACCCGGAGGAAGTCATTATGTGCTTGAACAATGTTAATGATGTACCCGTTTCAACTTTCTCCAATGGACCTTAAGCAAAGTGAAGTTATCGAGGGCAAAATCTTCAATTGAAGAAAGCCTCCGGGGAATTGGAATTTAAAGACTTACCATCTCAATTAGAATAGGCTTTACTTAGATAGCAAAATGATAAGTTACCGTCATTATAGCAAAGGTTTAATACTGATCAATTGAAGCTCTCATTAATGTCTTAAATCTTCCGAAAAGTGTCATTGCTTGGAATATAGCGATTATCCAAGGGTATCGACCTCGGATTTGTATTTAAGTTTTTATTGGGAAAGCGATTGTAAACCATCGGTGCAAAGGCAAAGTCGGGTGAAACCCAAAAATTATGAAGTCATTAAGATAGAGGTGCGTTTAAACTCGTAATGCTGGAATGATCTAATACCCGATCTCTGACAGCCGTGGGTTGTCCAATCCATTGGTCCTAAAAAAGGAGGGAATGACCATCGTTGCATATGATGAGAATGATTAATTCCGACCCGTCTTGTTTACGGATGGAGTGTATGTAGCGATTTTCGGAAGCATAACGAAGCGACTCGTAAAGATCATATTTCCTCTCCGTTCATGGATCAAATGCTAGAACGTTTAACCGGCAATGAATTTTATTGTTTCTTAGATGGTTTTTGGGGATATTTCCAAATTCTAATTGATCCTCAAGATCAAGAGAAAACGACTTTTACGTGCCCGTACGGTACTTTTGCTTATCGTCTCGATCGCCATTTGGATTATGTAATGCTCCTGGAACCTTTCAACGTTGTATGATGGCGATTTTTCACGATATGATAGAAAAGACAATGGAGGTGTTTATGGATGATTTTTCCGTTTTTGGTGATAATTTTGATTCATGTCTTTCTAATCTTGAACGAATGTTAAAAAGATGTGAAGACACAAATCTTGTCCTTAATTGGAAAAAATGTCATTCATGTGTAAAGAAGGATTGTTTTATGGTCCTAAGATATCATAAAGTCTGGGAATGGGATCGAACGAGCAAAAATCGATATTGTGATGGCTAAACTCCCTCCTCCGACATACCGTTGAAAGGAGTTAGAAGTTTTTTAGGTCATGCGGATTTTACGTTCCTTTCATTCAAGACTTTTCCAAGTTTCTAGACCAATACTCACCTTTCTCAAAAAAAGGGGACCACCATTTGTATTTTCTCAAGATTGTATCACATGCTTTTGAAATCCTTTAAGAAGAAGCTTACCGGAAAGGCTCCGATCTTTGTTGTTCCGGATTGGAACCTACCTTCGATATTAAGGTGTGTGATGCAAGGATTTTGCGATGTTGCGGTTCTTGGACAACGTAAAACCGAAGCATTTTCAACCGATTCATTATGCTGTAAGAAGTATTAATGACGAAGCTCTCAATTCATTACACTTACCAACGGAGAAGGAGATGCTCGCCGTAATGTATGCTTTTGAGAAGTTTCGGCCATATCTTGTCTTATCTAAAAGCATTGTTTATACCGACCACTCTGCTTTAAAATACCTCATGAACAAACAAGATGCCAAGCCAAGGTTTGCTTTTCGATGGTGTTTAACTTTTACAAGAGTTCGATTATCACCTTTCTTGACAAGAAGAAAGGAAGTGAAAATAGTCGTCGTTCATTTGTCAGACTTGAGAATCCTCACAAAGATGTTTTGGAAAACAAAAGACATTAACGAACATTTTCCTTTAGAAACTCTTGGAGTTATATCAAACGAAAGTACCCCATGGTTTGCCGATTTTGCAAACTACCATGCGGGGAATTTTATCATAAAAGGAATGTCAACTCAACAGAAGAGTAAATTTTTCAAAGATGTAAAACATTATTTCTAGGATGATCCCTACCTCTTTCGTATACGTGCGGATCAAATCATTCGTAGGTGTGTATCTGGACACGAGCTATCTTGAAAATCTTCAAAGTTGTCATGAAGGACCCACCGGGGGGCCCATCATAGTGCCCAATCTCTACCGCTCGAAAAGTATTTGATGCCAGTTTATTTTGACCCACTATATATCGAGATGCTCATTCGATGATCAAATCTTATAATACGTGCCAACGACAAGGCAAAATTTCTCAACGTGATGAAATGCCTCAAAACGCTAGACATAGGTGTGAAAATCATTCGACAATAGAGGGTTTGATTTTTATGGGACCTTTTCCGTCATCCAAAGGGAATAAGTATATCCTTGTAGCAGATCGACTATCTTTCGTAATGGGTGAGCAACAAGGCGCTCCCCACAAACGTTGCTCGTGTAGTTGTGAAATTTTTAAAGTCTCTTGTTGCCCGATTTGGAACACGAGAGCTATTATAAGAGATCGTGGGAACCCACCTTTTGTATTGCTTAATTTGCCAAAGTGATGTCTATTTATGGAGTCAACTTATGTTTAGCTACCGCTTCCCACCCTCAAACGAGGTGGTTAGTTGAAGTGTTAAATCGTTGGTCTTAAGCTGTATCTTGATGGACGTGTAGGAGAAAACCGTGCCTCCTGGTCTGACAAGCTAGACGATGCTTTGTGGGCATTCCGAACCGCTTTCAAAACACCGATCGGGATGCAACCCTAATTCAGCTCGTTTATGGGAAAGGTCTTGTCATTTACGTCGATTTGGAACACAAAGCTATTGGGCTCTTAAGCATGTAAAATTTCGACATCAAAAACAGCGGCGTGATCATCAGAAGTTGACAAGTAATGAACTTACGAGCTTTCGAGATCAAGGCTTATGATGAATTCATTATTCTACAAAGGAGAAGACGACGAAGCTTCACGACTAAAAGATCAAGAATCGAATTTCAATGTTGCGTGATTCAAGTTTTACTCTTCAACTATCGGGTTGTTAAAGTTATTCTCCGGGAAAGCTTAATAAAACTCGTTGGTAGGAACCCCTTGCCACTATTGCTAAAGTTTTCCTTACGGATATAGTAGATAGAATTATCTCAAGCAGATGGCCGAAATTTCAAAGTAAATTGGTCACCGTGTAAAAATTACTTCGGACTGTGGGACTTACCACTCAAGGTTAGTCACGGATCTCCATACTCTCACCTAAAAGGACAACGATCTCCACACTCTCCCTAAGGACAACTAAATTCAGGGATCGAGTCGAGCTTGTGACTCGGTGACCAAAAACAAGCCGCTTCGTGGGAGTTCACCCCATGCTTATCCATTTCCTTTTCTATTTTCTAAAATAATGTGTTGTGATGTGTTGTGGCTATCCTCTTCCGGTTTCTTGTTGTTTGTTGTTTGTTATGATTTTTGCAGGATTGACCCAATAATTTCCGAAGACTCTCGTATCCGGTGTTGTATCCCGTATCACTCGAGCTTCATATCCTTTGTGTGAATTTAGTTTGGGGAGATCCGATATCCTTTCATCTTATCGATTCACGTTTATCTTTGCATAATTCATAAACGGCTTAGATTTACGTAGAGACCCGACTTTAAACATTGAGGACAATGTTTCATTTTAGTTTGGGGAGGGAATCTATCGATTTGATGTTACCTGCTTATTGTTTTGTTCTCACGTACCCGTTTTCCTACAAAAATAGCAAAAATTTTAAATTTTTAAGTTCTTATTTGTAGTAAAAAAATGAAAAAATAAAAAATATTAGTAGTTGATTAAAAATAATAATAATAATAATAATAAAAAAATAAGTGTTAAGACACGAATGTAGGTTTTCCGTTGGTAAGAATAAGAAGTAATTTTTGACCCAATCGAACGTGTAGAGTTCTAGCTTTCTCCCTTAACAATTAAGGATGATAGTTTGTGCTAGTCTCAAGTAGATTTTAAACATGCTAGACTTGAATCGTTAGTAAATGATAGCTTGTGCTAATCTCAAGTAGATTTTAAATATGCCAAGTTGGATTTTATATAGGTTAAGTATTTGCGAATCTCTTTATTAGAGATTTTAAATTGCAAAGAATAAGAGATGATAGTGTTGATTATGAGTTAGGATGCTAAACAAGGTTTATTTGGAAAACTTAAAAGCTTATAAGAATAACTTGTGGTTTTGCTTCCCCGAGGTTCTTAAAATGATTAATTATACGTGTTTTCTTTAATTTTTACAAA